>APFE030471657.1:21978-64424 GCA_000404065.3 Pinus taeda
TGGATCGTACCATATTCAAAATTGTTCTGTTCATTCTTTCAGCTACCCCATTCTGTTGGGGATTATAAGGCACAGTTGTTTGATGTTTAATCCCATGTTGGCGAAGATATTGTTCAAATTCATTTGATGTATATTCTTTTCCATTATCAGTGCGAATAGCCCCAATATGAGATTGTGCATCATTTTCAATCCATTTATGAAAATTCTTGAATGTTAGGAAAGCATCAGATTTGTTCTTCAATAAATAAACCCAACACATTCTGGTGTAGTCATCAATAAATGTCATGATATATTTATTTCCATTTGCAGAAGAAACAGGCATTGACCACATAAATCTGAATGAATAAGTTCAAGCTTCCTATGTGCTCTTGAATGTGAGTCATGAAAGGATTGTTTGCTATGCTTTCCTAGAATGCATGCATCACATTGCTTAAGTTTTCTAGGAATTGTAGGAACCAGCAACACCATTTTTCTTCAACAAGCAGAGGTTGTCATAGTTCAAATGTCTAAATGTAGCATGCCATAATAAACTTGATGGAAGTGTACCTTCTTCATAATGAGAATTGTATGACAAATGTTGTGCACGAGTAGAGGTACCTTGCAGCTTGAGAAGCCTTTCTTCTTTTATTCCCCTCATGACAAGTGAGTGGTCAGATGCTTTTCTCACCTCAAACTTGCCATCAAACATATGAATGGAGTGACCTTGCTGGCGAATGTGGACCAAGGACAGTAAGTTTCTCTTCAGCTGTGGGAGATAGAGAACATGATGCAAAAGAAAGTCTAGAAGACCAGGCAATTTAAGCCTGATTGTGCCAAGCTCTGATGGCTTGATTTTTGATTGGTCTGCAAAGTATACTACTCCATCAACATTGTCAGTAAATTCTTAAAAAAAAAAAAAAAATCTATGAGTCATGTGGCAAGTTTCTCCTGAATCAAGAAACCAATCATTTTTCCATGAAGCAAGTGAAGCATTAAATAAGTCTTCATTTACTCCAATATTACATTGTGCCACAACATAGTGAGCAGATTCAGGTGCTTTGCCTTTGTCTGTATCATCAATTTTACCTTTCTATTGGTTTCTTTGCTGCTCAATTTTGTCCCATGGTGGCTTGCATGTAGAGGCATCATGTGATCCATTTCTTTTGTAGCGTATGCAGTGCAAATCTACCTTTTCTCCTTGAGAGTGTCTGCCCCCCTGCCTCTGAAATATCTTCCTCTTCCTCTTCGACCTCCTCTTCCTCTTGAAAAATCTTGATCATGATGTTTTTCTTTATGAGAAAGGCACATAGCCTCCTCAGAAGATTCAAGGGTTGTCTTCTTTCCAAAAGCTTTCTCTCTTTCAACAAATTTTTTCACAAGAGAGTCAAAGGTAATGTCTTTAAGATTTCCATTTGCTTGCAATAACTCAAGATAATTGGAGTAAGTAGGATAAAGTGCCTTGAGAAAAGCGATAAGAGGAATATCCAAATCAATTTTAGTGGCTTGGATATCATGCATTATAGACTTTACTTCGAATGCAAGAGCAAGAGGAACATTATTTTGCAATTCAAGAGTGAAGAGTTTAATCATGAGTTGAACAACAACTTCAAGTGTAGAATGTGAGTCATAGAGTTCTTTCAGCTTTTGTAAGGCTTCGAAAGCAGTTGAAAATGGCGAAATATGGTGACTCACCTCTTCACTTACAGATGTACAATTAATGCATAGGCTTTGCTGTTCTTATTTTCCCAAATGGCGAGTTCTTTGTCTGAGGTAGGTTGTTATGGTTGTTTGCCTCCATCTCCAATGCACACTCCTTTCCACAACTCATTGAAAATGAGGGTGTGTTTTATCATCCAGGGCCACTCAGGATAGTTCTCCTTGCCAGTGAGAACTATTCCCACAATGGATATGATTGAATGCATACTGTAACAAAAACCTCTACTGCAAAATTTTACTCTTAATGGGAAAAAAAATAATTCTGATATGACTAGACAACAATTCAACTCGATAGAAAATGTCAATACCCAAGACTGTAAATACACAATCTGTACAACGCATTCAACACTTCATGCCACAGTGCTTTGACCCATGTCCTTGTTTTATAAAACTCTATTCAACATATGGCATTTAACGATTTTTATATGCCAAAAAAAACTTCAATACATACACAAGTGGGGCAGCATATGGTGATACCAAGACAGCGTTCAACAGACTTCAGACTTGGATAGCAGCGCAGATACAAATACAATGTACAAAACTTGGATAGGAAGCATTCAATGTACAACACCAAGACAACGTTCAATATATTGGCAGTGTTCAATAGAATTCAGACTTGGATAGCAGCGCACATACAATTTTTTTTATTTAAAAAACATTCAACCATATCACATAGCCACCAGATAGTTCCTCGTGGAGGCACTTTGATTCTGATTGTAAAGGTTCAGAAAAACTTCAACGCAAAATTAATATTGGAAGAAAAAGGGGCCACCCATTACACCTCACAATGGCCGCTAAAACCATCGATGGTAAAGCCCGTCGTGAATCTAAGTTTTGCGTGAAGGGAGGGATAGGTTTCGTGGTATCCTGGCTTGTCAACCAGTTACTCCACAAGGGTTACAACGTGCAACCCAGGTTCGCATCTCCATAATCGTTCCGCTGCTGGATCAAGCGTTGGTTGTTCAAGCTGACAACTTCTTCTTCTTCCTGGCTGGTGCAACGATTACAAACGTAAAAAAATCAATGCTCAGAGGCAATTACCTTATGTTTTCTTCAATGACTGAGAGACCGCACATAAGGTTTAAGAAATGCTCCCGCATAAGCTGTCATCCATCCACAGATAATGTCAGATATTTGCAGCAGCGACTATGGAGAGGGCAGTGGACTGACTCCTCAAGGGGCAGTGGATAGACTACAAAAATTGGCAAAAGGGAGTTAAAAGACTAGAAGGAGATGCCAAAAATGGAGTTGGCTTTGATAGCATGTCAGGCCAGGTAGTAACTCCACAAAAATCATTTCATTGATTTCATTTAAGTTGGTGTTTATTATATACATGAGGGAGAGGTTGTTCATTTCATCTCCCGGTGACTATTCATATTCTCCATTATTTATTTACATCAATTTCGGTTATTCACCCAATCCTGATGATCAGGTGTCAACAATTTTTTTATATAAAAATGAATGTTTCTCACGTTTGGCTTCAAAAAATAGATAACCTAAATCAGTGCATTATTTTTTGGTAAAATACGTTATTTCTAGAGTTTTTGTCAAAAAATTTACAAAATGAGAGAATTTATTTATCCAATTGTCTCTCAATCTAATATCATCTAAAAACTTAAAAACTACAACTAGCTTATGAGAAGAAACATAACCATAAACATATAAAATTATGGAGAGAAAATCATATGAAGGACAAGTAACATAGAAAGCCATGAAGGTGGCTCGAGAGTATTTGGAGACATTTATAGGTTCAACAAGGCTAGCCCTTTTCCTTTGAGTAGGAGTGCCTCAATTATGGCCAATGTGAATGACATATCTCTATGCTCCAAAGCCATATCTCAGTGTTCCAGTTGAATCTCATTAAGCTACATCATGATCTCCCTCTTGGCCTCATTCTGTTCCAAGAGGACCTTACTCAATAGGGATTTGATATTCCAATATAATTCAATGGTGCACAAATATTAGTTATAGTTCCCTCGAGTGTGGCCCAAATCAGGAACCCATTCAGTCATCAAAGTTGATACTTCAATGTCTATTACCTTGTGTTTATCAACTTGGACTTCAACACTTTCCTAGACTATCTCTTATCAAAAGAGATGGCTTTAGAATGAAAGTGTTTAGTATCATTGTGGGCTCCAAGGTGAGCACAAGTGATCCATTTGACCTTACTAAATGAGATCCTATGGATCACAACCCTTTCATGTGGCATGGGGAAGAGTGTAGTTAGGATGAAAAATGGTGGCAAGTGAGCGAGGAAATGGCTAGGAAAGAAGGCTAGTGAGGAGACAAGAAAGGGGAAGAGATGAGGGAATTATCTGAGGGTGCATGACATGACAAATCTAGAGAGCATAAGCAAGAGAGGATCCAATATGCATGAAGAGAAATGCCAAAATTAAAAATAAATGCTAAACCAAAATCCACTACTTGAATGAAGTTCCATAGAACACAAACATTGCATGTAGGAGCCACAAGTAGGGGATTGTAAACCTGAAGAGGGCCATCAAATTGAGAAGGTTAGGATTTTTGCACGGAGCCTATGTCGAGTGTCAACCATAAGCACTAAAGGCTCAATTTTCTTGCATTTTACATGAAAGGATCGTCATCCACCAGGAAAAGATTCCCTATATATAAAAATTGGATGAACTGTATAGATGTAGATGGAAACCAATATGGGGGACACCAAGTTTGGAAGACTTGGACCCAACCCTTAAAATGGTAAGGAAACAACACCAATAAGAGGGAAAGGATCCTAACTAAGAATAGAGGTTTTAATGAACTTATATATAAGGAAAGGCACTTGACTGGGTGGTGAATGATATGTGCTATCACCATTAACCCTGTTGGCACAAAAAACATAGTTACCGATTAAATGGGAACTGTTACCTCAAAACGGATAATCGAGCCCAAAAACAAAAAACAAAAAACAAAAAGCATTAAAAAACCACTCAAAAATGAAAATTGTTTATGCCAGAACGATGTTTTTTTAAGGTAAATTTTCAAGTTTTTTTTTTTAAATGGAAGTAAAAAGCCATTTTTCTTTTGAAAAATGGATGAAAAAAAACACCCTTAAAAAAATTAGTTTATTCTGAAATAACAAGGTTACAATTTTGACATTTTTTGGCAATAGAGTTAAAGAGAAAATATCCGGACTTTCAAAAATTTTATGAGAAAAAGTTTTTCGGCGTAAATCACATGATAATACATTTGTCGACGCATTTCGAACCAATGAGTATGATTCATCGTTAGGACAAGTTGAAGAATAAGATCATGGCTACATATTAAATAGGGAGAGCAGATCTTCCAATGGCTAGGTTTGACTGAAAAACGGCTATATTAGATCAGATTGGACAAATGACTATAATTGACCAAGAAACGGCTAGATTTGACCATTCAAATTGCTTAATATATAATATATTAGTATAACAATATTATATAATAATAATAATAATAAAAATAATAATATTATTATTAGTTATTGTTAATAATTATTATAATATTAAGAATTTGAATGGTCATCTAGCTGTTCCTGGTCAATTATAGCTGTTAGATTGACCATTCAAATTGTTTAATTATAAATATTATTATAAAAATTTATTATAATAATATATTATAAATAATATATTATATATAATATATTTGGTATTATATATTATTATAATTAAACAATTTGAATGATCAAATCTAGTCGTTTCTTGGTCAATTATAGTCGTTTGTCCAGTCTGATCTAATATAGTCGTTTTTCAGTCAAACCTAGCCGTTGGAAGATCTGCTCTCCCTATTTAATATGTAGCCATGATCTGATTCTTCAACTTGTCCTGACGATGAACCACACTTGGTTCGAAACACGTCGACAAATGTATTATCATGTGCTTTACGCCGAAAAACTTATTCTCATAAACTTGATATGGATCACAGAAACTTCAATTCAACTTTGAAAAATTGTAAAATTCCAACAATTCTCAGACATGATGTTAAAGATAAAATATCATGTCTCGAATCTTGATAATTCCAACTATTTCCATCCATGTTGTTAAAGATAAAATATCTTGACTCTAAAAAACTTTGAAATTGTAATTGTTTTCGACCATAGCATTAAAGATAAAATATCATGACTTAGAAAAACATTAAAATCTTGATAAAATTTTTGCCATGCAATTAAAACCAAAGATTATGACTACAAAAAAATCTCAAGTTCTCAAAATATTTCAAGCATGACATTATAGAAAAATTTTATGACTAAAAAACTTTAAATATGAATACCTGAATGAAAGAGTTATTATACCAAAAGTAATTTTTTTAAACGTTAAATGTATAACGAATTTAAAATCTTCGCCTAAGACAACTTGAGACATTGCAAAAAAAAAAAAATCAACTATCAAATTGCACATAATGGGATCGGGTTGCTATACAAGCATCGACACGGAACCTACAAAACAAATTATATATAATATATATAGATAATATATAAGGAACAATATATATAATATATATATATATATAATTATATATTTATATAGTTGGGCGCAGCGGAATTAACCATCATCATATCATCATCATATCATCAAAAAGAACATAAAGAAAACAAAAATCAATATTGAAAAAAAATTAAAACAAAAGTAAATAAAATAACAAAAAAAATCAAATATAAATTAAGAAAAGAAAATTCCGATATTGAAAAAATAATAAATAAAGAAACAAAATACAAGAAAACAAAATTCGAATTGAAAAAAAATAAAAAAAATAAAATAAAATAAAAAAAAACAAAAAACACACGATAAAAAGGTCAAATATAAAAAATATAATAATGACTAAAAAATACTAAAATGTAAAAAAAATTAACCATACTATGTAAATTTAAAAAAAAAAAAAAAAGAAGAAGAGTAAATAAAAATAAAAACCATAAAACAATAAAAATACAAATTACAAAAAAAAAAGGAAAAATTACAAAAATAAAATACAACATTAAAAAAAATAAGACTCGAAAAATAAATTCCCTCGCCCACCCCGAGGCCCAACCGACCAAATGTGGCAAGGGGATGATCCATGACAAAAAATAAATTAAATATCATAACATATATATGACTAAGCTTTTGTTGTACAAGCACAAACTCAATAACATAAGAGACCATAGACTTCCTAAGCTAGCTTTAAATTCCAACCAAAACCACCTAAGGCTCAAACAAGGTTGGTATAAAAACACTAGGACCTGGTTAAACCATTGGGAGATTGACGAGAATGTTGCATTGCAAAACATTAAAAATATTGTTACTTCTAAGTCCAAAGAAAAAATGTGGTGTGAGAAAGATTTAGCAGCGAAAAGAAAATTAAGATATTATAAGGAGGTCATCAACCCCACCCTAGAAGATCAAAAGTATCTCTTTGCTTTAACTAGCTCAAAGAAGAAAACTAATATAGCCAAGATTAGAACGAACTCTCATGAGCTCCATAGTGAAACGGGTCGTTGGGCAGTTCCTAAAGCACCACAGATGGAAAGGTTTTGCCATCTCTACGAGAATACGAACAACGAGGATGAAAATCACTTCCTCTTAGAGTACCCTGCGTACAACCACATTAGATCTCAGTTTCAAAATATTTGTTGCAATATTGACTTTCCTAGCCTTTTATGTTATCAAAATTATAGTGAGCTTGGGAGGCTTCTCTCCAAGCTTTTTGAGCATAGGAATAAAATCTTAAATCAAACTAAATAATTCGTTTCTTTAGGTCCAATAAACCAAAGTTTGGTTTCAGTGAACGTTAACCATCATTTGTTGAATAAACGTCATCATCATAAAAAAAGGAATTAAATAAACAAAAAAAATTAGAATTAACTTGAAAAAATGAAACTTTTTAATTAAAAAATAAATCAAACAAAAAAAAATAGAAAAAATATATTAATTGGAGAAAAAAAAAATATAAAAATAATTTTAAAAAAAACCATTGAAAAAAAAAAACAACACATTAATTAAAAAAAAAATTACAAAAAATAAAATAAAAAAAAAAATAAAAATTCAAAAAATAAAAAAAAATAAATTTAAAATCAAAATAAATGAATATATATATATATATAATATATTATATATTTATATATATATTATATATAATATATATATATATATAATTTAATTATAAAATAAAAAAAAAAGTATTTAAAAAAAAAATAATAATTAAAAAAACAAAAAAAATTTAATTAATAAATTAAAAATATAAAAACTTTAAAAGAAAATATTAAAAAAAAAAAAAAAAAAAAAATGTAAAAAATTGACCCCTCCCCCTGGTTCGCTGAACCCCAACCCCAACCCCACCTCATCACTCCACCCAACCCCAACTCCGCCCCGCTCCCTATCCTCACCCGAGCACCCCTCTTCCCCTTTTCACCCCTTCCTACCAACCACACCCTCCCCCCACTCCCTCACCTTTCGGCCCTTTACACGCCGTTGTCCCCACCCACTCCGGCGGAGCGAGCGGCCAAGAGGCCACAAGAAAATTCCCAGAATCAGCCTGTGGCCTCTTGGCTGCTGGTTAGAAGCCCAAGTGGGCAGGGGCTGAGCAATAGACTTTGGTTATGTTTCGTTAACTAGAAATATTTCTAAACAACAACGAAAATGTCATTAAGTTGAATTTTCTCATTTTTTGATAGTGTTGATTTCAGAGTTAAACATAATTTTTTTTGGGGCATGACATTTACAATTTCTAGTTCCTGTGCATATTTATGTAACAAGGAAAATTTATATTGTAAACATTTCTTTATCCTAAATCCATCAGGGAAGAGGCCGTGTTTTTGTTGGTTGATTATAAAATTACCTCATTTCCACATTCTTTATTGCCTTTATTTTGGATTCATGGTGTCTAAAACAAAATTTGGCATTAAGAATATGTTATAATGTATACAATAGAAAATAGTAATATAATATAACATTGTTTTTTGCATAGATGGATGATGATAATGGATGATGTCAATCAAACTTTGGTTTATTGGACCTAAAGAAATGAATTATTTAGTTTGATTTAAGATTTTATTCTTATGCTCAAAAAATCTTGGAGGGAAACCTCCCGAGCTCACTATAATTTTGACATCCTAAAAGGCTAGGAAGGTTAGTGTTGCAACAAAAATTATGAAACTGAGATCTAATGTGGTTGTACGCAGGGCACTCTATGAAGAAGTGATTTTCATCCTCGATGTTCATATTCTCACGGAGATGACAGATCCTTTCCATCCATTTATAATGAATTATAATGTGAGTGAAGTTGTTATATTATATCTTTCAATCTATACATAATTTTGTTTGTTTTATGTTATATACATGCATTTAATTAATAAAAATGAGATTTAATGCAATAAAATATATTATAATAATATTAATATTTATAAGGTGAAGGGGAATCGAAACCCTAGGCTCTGCTCTCTGAAGCAAATGTTCAGATCTGCGCATTCTGCACCAACCCGATCGCAACCCTCCTCTGAGCCGCCGGCGATCCATCCCTCACGCTCCTGGTAATCTAAACGTCATGGCCTCCCCCGTGGGAGGGGCGGGACCTTTCACCCCTCCTCCAGATAACCTCTCGTCTGACATCTTTAAATCCTCTGCATCTCTGTTTCCTCCAGGCGACTTTTCAGGAAAAGAACAAGGCTCAGTTCAGACTGACATAGTAGTTGAGCATACAGTAGCACGTGAAAAGGAAGAAAACGAACAGGGGGCGAATCCAGAACAACTGGCGTCACAACCAAAGTCGACTTCGGCTACCTGCATTCCAAAAACCATGGAACGAATCAAAGTTGAGCTCCCCAGTCATAGAATCAACGGCGAAATACAATACATGAAGGATCACGCTCTCATTGGAAAATTTCTTGGCTTTTGGCCAACCGAAAAAGCCCTACAAGGGTGGATAGCCTCAGAATGGAAGCCCAAAGGACAAGTCACCTTGCTACTTGGCCCCAAAGGCTTCTTCACTGCAATATTCTACTGCCTGGAGGACAAATCCCGCATATTTGAGGGAGGTCCGTATTTCTTCAACTCCTTAGGTCTTTTCCTTCGTGACTGGAAACCCAGGTTCAATCTAGATACAGAAGATCTCAGTCATGCTCCAATGTGGATACGCATGTATTCTTTACCTGCAGAATTCTGGAAAGAAGAAACGCTAAAGGACATTGGCAATAGCATCGGTGTTTTCATCAAAGTAGCAGAGGAAACCAAAAATAGAAGATATACTTCCTACGCCAGGATCTGCGTCCAGATGCATCTTACCAAAGCCCTTGCAGACTCGGTAAGTCTTTTCCATGATGATTTTGAGTGGATTCAACCATTAGACTATGAGCATATTCCTTTTCGATGCCGCAAATGCCATGAACATGGCCATCTTTTTCGGGATTGTCCTCTGAATATTCAAATCAAATCTCCTGCTAACGAGGCTAGCAAAGACTCTGAATGCTTTACCAAGGTGCTCAATCGCCGTAGGCATGATAAAAAACATCCTGCTGCAACCTCCAGCCCCAAAAAAGCTGAAACCCAAAACAGATTTCAAATTCTTACCCCTCAAGATCCTTCAGAAAAGCATCATAATGACCCTCAGGCTTCCCCATCTCGCCCATCTTCCTCCCAAAGTCTCAAATCTAACCCGGATCCATCTTCCTCTATGCCCTCCAGCCTTCTACTCTCCTCGGAACCGAAAAAGCCGGCTTTAGAAGCTGACATGAAACCTTCAGCGATGGAACTTGATGCAGCTTTAGCACTCAGTTTACAAGATGATGTCTCAGAGGAATGCCAGAACATCCCTACAACAATGGAGGAAGACCCAGAGACTGTGAGTCTGGAAGGACTGGATATACTCAAACTTGAAACAGAATGCAAGCAGAAAGAGTACAACTCAATACCTCAATGGGAAATATATCGATTGGAAGGTGTTCTCACCAAAGCTCAACATAATAAATGTCTCGGTATACAAGCAAGAAGTCCCTGGGATGGAAAGAAAATCCTAAAATAAACAAAGAAAAGAGGGCGCAAAACAGATCTGCAAAGGACCATCATTATAGGAGAAATCTTAATGGAATCAGGGAGATTCCCAAAGTTGATGAAGTTCTACAAGCCCCAACCCCACTGTTCCTCATGAAGCTCATCTCCTGGAATATGCGTAGGCTCAACAGCCCCTCAAAACACAGAATGTTAAAAAACCTTATTCAGCTAGAGAAGCCTGCCTTAGTTTTTCTACAAGAAACAAAAAGTAATAATGCTGCCCTCGAAAGGATCCTCAACAAAGCATAGACAGGCAGTCGCTCATTCTCAGTGGATGCGGTAGGGGCATCCGGTGGACTAGCTATTGCTTGGAATCCGCAAATCCTTATGCTTCAAGATTTTCATGCCACTCATTGTTTCATCCAAGCTTCATTTCATCTCATTGGGATGGATCTGCACGGTCTTCTCACTAATACCTACTTCTCGCAAGACTTACATCATAAATTAGAAGTGTTGGATGCACTAACAGCTCTTAACTCTAACAGACAGTACCCTCTATGGATTAGCGGGGGCGATTCCAACATTATCATGAATCTAGAGGAAAAAAAGGGAGGACACATGAAGTTAGAAGATGATAGCACAGGATTCAAAGAATTCATTCAAAGCAATCAGCTCATGGACATTCAGACTTCAAATGGCACGTACACCTGGACAAACAAACACAGGGGAATTCAAAATATTGCCTCCAGGTTAGATCGTTTTCTCATTTTAGACAATGCCATACATTTGGGAGGGGATTTTCACGCCTCCATCCTGCATCAAGGTGGGTCTGATCACTGGCCCATTATGCTTCAATGGACACGTCCAGGTAAACATTGCAATCGTCCATTTCGCTTTGAGGCCTTTTGGTTCACACATCCTAACTACAAAGAAATGGTCCGAGCTGCGTGGAAATCCTTTACTCCCCCGGCAGGTGCAACGATGTTCCAATTTCAACAGAAACTAAAAAGTCTCAAGCAAGTGCTCAAAGTCTGGAATAAAACCCAATTTGGCAACATTCTAGAAACCAAGAAAACATTGGAGTAGAATATGTGTTCTCTATAGCAAACCATTATCCTAGAGGGAAGAACAGAAGAACTGGCAAATAAGGAGCAAACCCTCTGGACAAAAATAGAAGCTCGAAGGCTACAAGAGGAAATCCTTTGGCGCCAAAAATCCAGAATCAGGTGGCTCAAAGAAAGGGAAAAGAACACAAAAAAATTTCATCGATCCACCATTCAACGACGAATGCACAACAATATAGCCTTCATCAATAACAGTCAAGGGGAGAGACTAGAAAAGCATGAAGATATTGAAAAGGAGTTCAAAGAGTACTTCCAGGAAGCGCTCAAAGAACAAACAGGAAGTAGATCAACAGCCATACGATCTATAATGCAGCACATACCCAAAATAATCACGGAAGATCATAATCAAAATCTATTACAACAAGTCTCTATGCAGGAAGTGGAAGAGGCAATGGCTCATCTAAAGGATGGCAAGGCTCCAGGTCCTGATGGCTTCACCTCCAATTTCTTTCATGAATTATGGGAGTTGATCAGCACAGAAGTCTGGGAATTAGTGGAAGAATCACGATCCATGCAATGGATCCTCCCTTCCCTGAATTCCACTTTCATTGCTCTGGTACCCAAAGGGGAGGAATCAAATACGCTAGACAAATACAAGCCGATTGCTCTCTGTAATGTTATCTACAAACTCATGCCCAAAGTAGTGGAAAATAGGCTCAAACCTCTTCTCCCTCTTCTCATCCTTCCAGAATAGACTGGATATGTAGAAGGGCATCAGATAATGGATGGCATTATTCTATCAAACAAGCTGATCCACTCTTTAAAAATTCTAAAAAAACCAGGTATGATTCTGAAGCTTGATCTATCCAAAGCATTCGATAAGCTCAGTTGGGAATATATTCATCAAATGCGGTTAGCCTTCGGCTTCAATGCCACCTGGACCCGATGGATAATGAATCTTATTACCTCTCCCTGCTTCTCGGTCCTCCTCAATGGCTCTCCATCTATGCCTTTCCGCCCCTCTAGAGGCATTCGTCAAGGGGATCCCCTATCCCCCTTCCTTTTTGTCCTCATGGCAGAAGGACTCAGCCACCTCCTTCACCACGCTATTTCTTCTCAAGCTATCAAAGGTATAGCGCTCCATGGTCTCCATCCCCTATCCCATCAACAGTTTGTTGATGATACGATGCTCTTTGGTCATCCTTCTTCCCTAGAGGCCAAAGCCTTTAAAGCCCTGCTCTCTCTTTTCTCAGAAGCCTCCGGAACCTCGATCAATGCCACCAAATCCCAGCTTTTCTTCCTCAACACCCCTGTCTCCACTCAAAAAAACATTGCCCGTATTCTAGGATTCTCCATTGCAGTGCTTCCCTCCAAATATTTGGGCGCTCCTCTTATGGTCTCCACCCTTAAGCATGCTTCTTGGCAAACGCTGTTGGACAAATTGGAAGCCAGACTTTCCTCATGGACATTTCGATCGCTCAACATAGCAGGTAGACTCATTTTGATCAAGTCCGTCCTACAAGCTATGCCTCTGTATCTCTTCTCTATACTGGCAACTCCCAAATGGGTTCTTAAGGCGATTCGCAACCTTCAAAGGATTTTTCTATGGGGCTCCACGGGGCTCAACACGAAATGGGCCCTTGTTAATTGGAAAGAGGTATGCCAACCAAAATCCAATGGTGGACTAGGACTTGAGGATCCTCTCCAAAGAAATAGCACTATGGGAGCCAGGATATGGTGGAATTGGTTAGTGAAGCCACACATTCCCTAGGCGAAGCTGTGGCGAGCCAAATATGCGCCAAGAAGTCATTGGGATGAACTCATTAGAATCAGTCCTAGCATCTCAGGCTCCATGATTTGGAATGCTGCCAAAATTCACAGCGCCTTCATACAAGAGAATAGCTTCTGGGAAATTCATTCGGGAAACTCTGCACGGTTTTGGGAGGATTCATGGCAGCAGTTACCGAAACTCGCCTCGATCTTCCATAAACCTATCTGGCAGAATTCTATGCAGCAAGCCAACCTCACTCATGTCTCTCAATTTTGGCAGCAGCATCCGCTTCAAGATTTCCAACAATGGAAACCCGCCAGCTCCTGTCAGATCGATTGGCACGGAGAAACCTATACAGAAATCGAACAGGAGCTAAGTCATAGAAAAATCAAGTATTCAAATCAGCAGGACAAACTGAGGTGGGGATACACTACAAAAGGTATGTTCACCACAAAGGAAGCATATAAATTACGCTATTCTAATGGCAATACAGCTACGGATCAACTATGGGATCGCATTTGGCAGTCCAGACTCTGGCCCAAGGTATCAACCTTTCTATGGCTTTTAAGTAAGAGGCGCATCCTAACTTGGGACAATCTACAAAAAAGGGGCTTCATCGGACCCTCAAGATGTCCCAACTGTACTCTTCACTCGGAAACCATCCTGCATCTCATGGAGACCTGTCCTCTCGCTATTCAGCTATGGGAGAAAGTTGATCAATGTAATAAAAGAGCAGGAGTTCGGCAAGGGGACATAGCAAACACTCTAAGAACCTGGCCCAAGCACCCTTATCATAGCCCCATCCTAAATTCTCTATGGAACCTCATTCCAGGTTTTCTTTACTGGATTTTATGGAAGGAATGGAACAACAGAGTCTTCAACAATAGTAGACGGCCTATAGAAATACTCTGGCTCCTCTTAAAGCAAAATATCCAAGAAACTCTGGCGTTTCGATCTTGGCTAGAAACTGACTGGCCGGAATCTCCTCAAGAGCAGCTCATCCTGAACTCCTAGAATCTCAACTTATCCTGCTTGCCTAATGTCAAATCCCGTCCCCCTACTAAGTCTATCTCCCCCATACAATGGTCCCCTCCTGCCGCCTCCTCTTTCAAATTGAACTTTGATGAAGCAGCTAAAGGAAATCCTAGGCTGGCAGGCTATGGAGGAGTAATCAGAAATAACATAGGAGTAGCTGAGCATATCTACTATAGTTCGATTGGAAAAGACACCAACAATGTTGCAGAATTGGAAGGCTTGTGGAAAGGGATATGCATTGCTGATCAACACAATTTCTACCTGCTAGAAGTAGAGGGAGACTCCCTTATCCTCATCAATGCAGCTACAAGAATTCAAGTAGGCACCTCAGCAGCTAAAATAGTGTCCAGTTGGAGGTTGCTTAGTAGGCTCGAAACTTTGGAGGAAAGGCTACGGCGCCCCCATAACATTATTTTCAAGCATGTAAGGCGCACAGCCAACAAGGTAGCAGATCGATTGGCCAACCAAGGGGTTGACCTGAAGCTCCCTCCTTTCTCAGTCACTCTCAATGACTCAGTGGATGCACAACTCCAACAGGAATGCAATTCTCTGGTGCTTCAGGATTACCAGTCCCCGGCTGCGGGTGATAAATAACGTGAATGGTACAATGGCGACGTTCCCACTAGGAAAGTGGCAGCTCAGACCCGCCACTTGTAAGGTTAATCGGCGGGCATGCCATCCCTGTAAGTTTATTTTGAATGCAGCTATTAAATATTTGCTGCAGTTCGTCGTCTGCAGCATAATAGAGCTCCCGCAATTCGTTTCTCCGGTGATTTGGTTGCAGACCTTCTGCTGTGTTCTGGTTATTGCTTTGGGCGCCACAATGTACCATTATAAGAGCAAGCCCCCGCTGGCTCTGTCTCATTTGAAGTATCGGCTTCGGCTGCATCGATTGTCTTGGTCGCTGCTTGTCCACAGGACTCGGCAGTGGTCTCAGGGGACTCGGCCTTGGCCCTTAGCATAGAAGGTCTCTGTCTCTGCCTCTGGGAGTCGTGTCCTCTGTCACAGGTTTACCAGCTTTGGCTCTCCCTTCTGTCGTGGTCACTACCTGAGTTTCATCTCTGCGCCGCTCGGTGCTACTATTGACATCCCTTGGTGGCTCTCTGTGCCCTCACTCACTACGCCCCTGTGTGCTTCTATAGCCTCTCCTCTGTGGCTCTCGGTGCCTTTACTCACTGTGCCTCTGTTCGCTGTCCCTTCTTGGCTCAGTGTGCCTCTGCTCGCTGTGCCTCGGCTCTCTGCGCCCTTTTGGCTCATTGAGACTCCACTCTCGGTGCTTTCCTTGCTCCAGCGTCACCTCACCTGGGATTTCAGAATGCCGCGTGAACGGCTCCGTCTCATTAGCAGAAGGGGAGGGTCTCGGGGAGGTTCCAAAGGGAGGGCTGTCCAACAATGCTCCTCCAATACCACAGACTCCTCCTCTGAAGAAATTGATTCCTCAGTTACAAGGACAAGCAGGGGAAGAGGCAGAGGGAGGGCTCGTGCAGCGGCCTGTACGCACAACACTCATCCCTCCACCCGCTTTCGTATCCCCTGTTCCCTGGACAATTCCACCTATATTGTGTCCGTCAAGATTGAAAAGTGCAACAATTCAGCTCCACTCGGAGCCTCTTCGGAGCTTAGGCAACCATCTCCTGTCCATTGTCAAGGAATTCAGCCTGCGGAGACCTCTGGCGCGGTTGGGGGTCCAAGCGAGTCAGTTGAAGATGATGTTCCACATTTAGACTCTAGCGCTTCAAACCAGTATGGATGCAGGATTGTCAAGGAGCAACCTTCTACCTCTGTGGACGTATGAGCTCGCCTTCGCGTCTTTTTGGTCCAGCCAAGGTAACAGGCGGTCGCCTCCGTTGCTCACTGATGTATGCTCGCTGGATTCAAGTCTCCGCCTTCTTTGCTTGGAGGTTTTTGATAAGGTTATGGTATGGCTTAGCTATGTTCAGGTTAAAGTCTGTTTCCAATTTCGTCCATGCTTGTTGTTCTACCTCCGTTTGTATTACTTTCTGGGTAGTTTTTGGTACAGACGGGATTAGTCAGCTACCAATAGTCTGTCGGTCAGTTACCAATAGTCTGTCGGTTATTTGTCGGTCAAGTCAGATTCAAAGGGAAGTTTCACCCTCCAATGTAAAAGCACTGCTAAATCCATAGTCAGTATGGAGAGATTTTTGAGGCAGGCCTCGTTGTAATCTTTTTGTATAATAATAGGAGTAGACAAATTTACAAATATATATATATATATATATATATATATATATATATATATATATATATATATATATATTTATAAAATTGTATATTACACATTTAGTTTAATTTTCCTTTTTTCTTTGCAATATATGTTTTTATGTATTTTAAAAATGTGTTTATATAAAGTTTTAATATATATAGTTGTTTGGTAATTATTAACCGGTAACATGAATTACATTTATTTTATTTTATGTTATTTCTTTATTTTTATAATTTTAAATTTCAAAAAATAATTCTTAAATTTTTATTTTATTTATTTATATTTTTGTTTATTTAAATATTTTTTAATTTTATTTTTTTTCTTAACTTTTATTTTATGTTAAAAATTTCGATAATTATTTTATTTTTTATTTTATTTTTTTCTAATGCGGTTTTTATTTGTTTTTACTTAAAAAAAATGTTTTTAAATTTCTTTTAATTTAATTGTTTTCTTTAAATTATATATTTTTTAATTTATTTTTTGTTTTTTTTTATTTATTTTTGGTTGTTTCCATTAATTTTATTCTTTTTTTTTTTTTTACGAAATTAATTTGGTTTTTTACTTTATTATATATATTTTGTATTTGATTTTTTTTGTCATGTTTTTTTTTAATTTTATTTTTTTATGTTTTATTACTAACATGAAAATCGCCAACATTTAAAAAAAATTATCCACACTTAATTCATTAGAAAATTTAAAGTGTAAAAATTAAGTCCTCTAAACAAAAAGGGTTGATGCTCATCAACACTTTTCAAAATCAAGATGAAAATCACAAACAAAAAAAAAATGTCCACACTTGATACATAAAAAAATTAAAATGTCAAAAATAAGCCCTCTAAAAAAATGTGTTTGATGCTACATCAACACTTTTCAAAATTAGCATGGAAATCACTAACATTTAAAAAAATGTGTTGATGCTGCATCAACACTTTTCAAAATCAACATGAAAATCACTAACATCGAAAAAAATGTTCATGCTTGATACATAAGAAAATTTAAAGTGCCAAAAATATGCTAAAAAAAAATGTATTCTCGAATCACCACTTTCAATCGGGGTGATTTTTTGGTACCTCGAAAAAATGAGCACTGGTTCACTTTCTCGTTTGTGCCTAGCGACATCGGTAGCGTTTAATATTTCAAAGGAAATGACAACAGAGGGTTTAATGTCAGAATTGGCCAAACTATATGAAAAACCCTCTCCCTCAAATAAGGTATTTTTTATGAAGCATTTATTTAATATGAAAATGTCAGAAGGTGAATCTGTTGCTGATCATTTAAATGAATTTAATACAATTACCAGTCAGTTAAGTTCTGTAGGGATAAATTTTGATGATGAAGTTAAGGCTCTGTTATTTCCGTGCGCATTGCCAGAAAGTTAGAATGGTTTAGTTATTGCCATTAGTAACACTGTCTCTGGATCCAGTACTTTAAAGTTTGGTGATGTTGTCAGTGCAATTCTTAGCGAGGAAATGTGACGAAAAAGCTTTGGTGAGACATCAAGTAATGCTTTGACTGCAGAGACTAGGGGAAGAAAAATGGAAAGAGGAAAGAGCCCAGGGTATCACAGTAATTCAAGGAAAGGCAGATCCAAGTCCAAATCGGGGATAGTGTGTTGGAAATGCGGGAAGAAAGGACCCCCGAAGAAAGACTACAAGTCTTGGAAGGGAAAAGAAGGAGACGCGCAACAAGAAAACAATCATGAAGCAAATGTGATAGGTGATGTGTTGCAAAATACTTTTATTCTTTCATTAGAAAATATTATTGATGTCTGGGTGGTAGATTCAAGGGCCTCATTCCATCCCACACCTTATAGAAAACATTCTCATGATTATGTCCAAGGATATTTTGGACAAGTTCAATTCGGTGATGATAAACCCTGTAAAATTATTGGAATGGGTACAATTTTCATAAGACAGTGGAATGGAAATCAATGGCTATTGAAAGAGGTAAGGCGTGTTCCAGATTTGAAGAAAAATCTAATTTCAAGAGGGTAGTTGAGAGGTGAAGACTGTGTGACTACTTTTACAAATAAAACCTGGAAGGTCACTAAAAGATCCCTCGTAATAGAAAAAGGAGAAAATGTTGTTACATTGTATTTATGCAATGGTATTTATAATTCTGTTAATGCTTTAACCTCTATAGGAGAAGATACGACATTGTGGCATCATAGGCTTGGGCACATGAGTGAGAAGGGGATGCCTATTCTTCACTCAAGAAATTTATTGCCAGGTTTGGATCATGTTGATTTAAAATTCTGTGAGAATTGTGTTTATGGAAAATAGAAGAGAGTCAGATTCCTCAGAGTTGGGAAAGAAAAGAAGAGCAAAAAATTAGAGCTTGTGCATACAAATTTATGGGGACCGGCTCAGGTATCATTTTTCGGTGGCTCTCGTTATTATGTTACTCTTATTGATGATGCAACCAGAAAGACCTGGATTTATTGTATTCGAAATAAATCCTATGTATTTGATACTTTCAAGAAATTGAAAGCTTTGGTTGAAAATGAGACAGGAAAAAGGTTGAAGTGTCTCACATCAAACAATGGAGGTGAATATTGCAGCAAAGAGTTTGATAGGTATTGTTTAGAGACTGGAATTCGAAGAAAGAAGACAATTTCAGGAACACCACAAGAAAATGGTGTGTTAGAAAGGATGAAAAGGACAATCATGGAGTGTGCAAGGTGCATGAAATTGCATGCAAGATTGCCCTTACAATTTTAAGTAGATGCTGTAGATACTGTTGTTTATCTAATAAATAGAGAGCCTTCAAGTTCTTTGGATGGTGGTATTCCAGAGGAGGCATGGACAGGTAAAAAAGTAAACTACTCATTTTTAAAGACTTTTGGTTGTGAAGTCTTTTTCCACATTAATAAAGAAAATAGAACAAAGCTTGAGGCAAAATCAAAGAAATGTACCTTTATTGGATATGGTGTTAATGATTTTGGTTATTGCTTTTATGATTATGAAAACACAAAATCATTAGGAGAAGAGATGTTATATTCAATGAAAAGGTTTTGTATAAGGATCAGCTGCAGGAAAAGAAACATGAAAAAAGAAAACAGAGAATACATAATGCTTGATGAGATCACAAAAAAAATGAAGGTGCTTGAAAATTATAATGATCAACAGCCATAACAACAACAACAACAACAAGCACCTCAAATGCCTGAAAGTGGCATTAGAAGATCTACCAGGATAAGTAGACCCCCTGAACGATACTCTCCTTCATTATATTATGTATTATTGACTGATTCTGGTGAACCAGAATGTTATGAAGAAGTAGTGCAGGTGGAAACCAGGAAGAAGTGGGAGCAAGCCATGAAACAAGAGATGGACTCCTTAGCACATAACCAGACTTGGGACTTAGTCAGGTTGCCTGCAAATAAAACAACATTGTAGAATAAATGGTTTTACAGGTTGAAGGAAGAATATGGAGGTAGAAAAGGCTATAAGGCTAGACTTGTGGTGAAGGGGTTTGCACAGAAAAAGGGTATAGATTTTGATGAGATATTTTCTCCTGTTTTTAAAATGATTTCAATCAGAACTATTTTAAGTTTAGTAGCAGCTAAAGATTTGCATCTTGAGCAATTAGATGTAAAGACAACCTTTCTCCATGGGGATTTGGAGGAAGAGATATATATGCAGCAACCACAAAGATATGAGGTAAAAGGAAAGGAGAAACTAGTGTGCAAGTTGAAAAAAAGCTTGTATGGCTTAAAACAGGCTCCAAGGCAATGGTATTTAAAATTTGATAGGTTTATGTCTGAACAAGGTTATACTAGATGTCACTCTAATCATTGTGTTTATCTCAAAAGGAAAAATGTTGGCAGTTATTTTATATTGTTATTGTATGTAGATGACATGCATGTTGCAAGTTCTAAACATGTAGGAAATAAATGTGCTCAAAAGAAAATTGGCAAACTCATTTGCAATGAAGGATTTGGGTGTTGTAAAACAAATCCTTGGTATGAGAATAACTAGAGACAGGAAGAATCGAAAATTAACATTGTCTCAAATTGAGTACATAGAAAAGGTGTTGAAAATATTTAATATGCAAAATGCAAAACCAGTAAATATACCTTTGGCTAGCAATTTCAAACTAAGTAAGGAGGTGTGTCCCAAGACTTAGGAAGAAATGGATTATATGTCTAAAGTTCCATATGCATCAATAGTTGGAAGCTTAATGTACGCAATGGTCTGCACAAGGCCTGATATTGCACATGCAGTGGGAGTTGTAAGCAAGTACATGAACAATCAAGGGAAAGAACATTGGATGGCGGTGAAGTGGATTCTCAGGTATTTGAGAGGTACCACAAATCAAGGATTATGCTTTGATGGTTCACACATTGCTCTACAGGGATATGTTGATGTAGATATGGCGGGTGATAGAGATAATAGGAGGAGCACAACAGGGTATGTGTTTATTGTAGGTGGAACAACTATCAGTTGGGTTTCAAAACTGCAAAGTGTTGCTGCACTCTCAACAATGGAAGCAGAGTATGTTGCTGCTACAGAGGCTAGTAAAGAAATGATTTGGTTACAAAGGTTTCTGGATGAATTGGTTAAGAAGCATGAGTTGGGCAGGTTATATAGCGACAGCCAGAGTGCCATACATCTTGCAAAGAACTCTACATTTCATTCCAAGATGAAACATATACATCTCAAGTATCATTTCATACGGTCAGTGTTGGAAGATGGACAGTTGAAGCTAGAAAAGATACACACTAGCCAGAATTCTACAAATATGTTAACAAAAGTTGTAACCAAGGAGAAACTGAGATTCTAGTCAGTTTCAATTGGTCTCCAAGTATGATGATGGAGATGAGAAACAACTAGGTCCAAAGTGGATTCATTGTCCAGCAAATGAAGTAGAGGTGGAGTTGCTATAATCAATCTCCAAGTGGGAGATTGTTGGGTGTGGAGCCTGATTATCTTCTTTATCCAGAGGTATCACTGCATTGGACCCCAGTTCGTAATGTGGCGGAAATGTGACCCATAATATTTGCACTGCAAGGGGAGTCCAGTGAGGGACGACAACGATCTTTAGGAGCCCCCCCCTGGTGGGGGATCGGGGGAAGCGCCGACGAAGCTAAAAATAGATGTTAAATTGCCTTGTAAAATGTGTAATTTCGTTGTCAATTTGGGTCGTTCATTAGGTGGAGATCTGACAGTAGAAGTTACGTTTAATTTAGGGGTTTTTTTTTTCCCTAGAAGGAAACCCTTCGCTATATATGAGGGAACTATATTGCATCTATGTATATATGTATTCTAAGTGAGAAAGAGAGAAGAGATTGAGCAAGAAAGAAGAGGGAATTACAGTGGATCTATTGTAGGTTGTATCTTTTCAGTTTGCTGGATAATATAAAAGGAAAGACTCGCTGTTTCTCCATGGACGTAGCCCAAATTGGGTGAACCACGTATATCTATGTCTCTCTTGTTTTATGTGTTTTATTTGTTTATATTTCTGCAATATATTTTATGTGTTTCATTGCTTTGTAATATATATATTATAATATATATATATATATAATATATATATATATATATATATATATATATATATATATATATATATAATTTACTAATAGACTCAGGAGCAATCCTATGGTAGTTGCAGGATTCTAGTAGAGAATCACCATTGTAGCAGGCTTATCAAAAATACATAAAATACTTACTATGGTGATTGGTAGTCTAGGCTCAGAAGGAATCCTATGGTAGTTGTAGGCTTCTGGTAGAGAATCACCACAATAGTAGGCTTATTGGAAAAGCCATAAAATTATGACTATGGTGAATTAGGGGTCCAGGTTCTTGGCATCATATTTCATGTTGTAAATGGGCTCAAAGACTGTGTCAGGTTGTCTTCAACGGAAATTAAGTTGAATAATCTTTCCAACAGTATATGGAAGTTTGACAATGACCACTAAAGTCAAAAGTTCTTGATTGATGAACTGAGGAGCTTGGAATCCTTAAGAAGAGGCCAAAAATTGGAACCTATGAGTAAGAGAGTGATTGGAACCTTATAGAAAAGGACCGATCAGAACTTCAGAGCAAATGTCTGATCAGAACCTTGGAGCAAAGCCCTTATCAGAACCGTAAAGCATGATATTTCTTGGGAACTTGTGGAAAAGGACAGATCGGAACCTTAGAGCAAAGGTCTGATCGAAACCTCGAAGCAAAGGTCAGATCGGAACCTCAAAGCCGGAGACTAATTGGAACCTCAGAGAAAATTTTGGATTGGAACCTCAGAGTAGGATACTTATTGGAAACTTAGAGAAAATGAATGTTTGGAACCTTACAGAAAAGTATTGATCGGAACCTTGAAGCAAAGATTAGATCAAAAACCCAGATCAGGAGACTTATCAGAACTTCGAAGTAGGCTATATCAGAGGACGAGGCCATCAGAATCTTGGAACCTTGTAAGTCCTTATAGATTTTAATTTCTTGGAACCGTCGAGGTTCACAAAGAAACTAAATACAAAGGAATTCAGTGTAGGATGAGGGACCAAGGAAGCTATTTCTCTCTACTCCTAATAAACACATGGTCATAACCAATTGGTATTTAAGAGATGAAGTGGAAAATGACATCAGCATGATGTGGGAGTATGGTGGAAACATGGCAGCTTCTTTTGGCATTTTAAGTGGCCTAATGGGGAAAATCAGGGTGACACGTGTCACCACTAAGGAGGTGCCACATGGAGAGATGAAAAAAGAATGACGTCATCTCATAGGTCAACATATTGGAGGTTGAGGACCTCATAACTCCTATGCAAATGGCATTTGAAATATGTTCCAATAAAAGGGGCTCCAATATTAATTGGCACATGGTTATGTGGAGACCAAAGGAACTAAGGGCTAAGTTCCAAGGGGCTAAAGCCATCGGAACTGTGTGATTTAGTAACATTCCTTTTATATTAGTTACGATATCTTGTGGCTCTAATGTAACAATACAGAGAATTAAAAGGATGAATGGGTCGGTAGCTAGAGATTAAATGAAAATCAACGAAGATGGTTTATGGAGTCAATGGGATCTATAGAAAATGTTGAGACAAGTCAACAAGGACAATGGTCCACACAGAAGCACATTTGAGATGAAGAAATCCATATTCTACTTCCCATGCATGTATTGTAGATTTAAATGAGGAACAAAGTGGTCGTCCATGAGTACTGTCAAGCTCTATGAAGTAATGAATAACCATGGGAAGTCACGTTAAAGTTTTTAGGCAGACTGAGAATAAATTCAAAGTATGAAGGATTACAGATGGAATCAGTGAAGAACTTAGAAGCCCATACTTATGTTTAATTCCATGATAGAATTCAACCATCATATGCAACAACAGCAGGAGGAGCCATGCAGACATACACTCGAGTAGTGTGGAAACAAGCAGTAGAGACAATGTTGTGCAATGTGCAGCAGAGGATCAAAACCATCGATTTCCATCAAGAAAATGGGGGTGTAGAATGTATGGTGACTATGATTAGTAGTGTGTAGCTATGAGTGTGTTGTGAAACTAGCGTAAGAGTATAAATAAAGAGAGTGTAGCAGAGAGTCTATGTGAGATAAGGTAGAAAGCTGAGGATATGCGGGTTAGAGTAGAGGATAGAGTGTTGTTTTATGAGACCAAGGGAGTCTGTGGAAAAGTAGAGGACCAAGAGAAGAAGTTCGTTCTGCAACCAACCAGATTGGTATTTTTGGATTTGTATGTGCCTATGTTTTTAGTTTGAAAATTGTATGAAAAGTAGAACAGCAGCAAGAGCAAGTGGTGGCCTGCATTCAGAAGAGGTTGGTGCCTCTTGGCAAGTAGGTTTTTTCTAACCTAAGAGGTTAAGTGCCTCCTTTAAGTGGGTGCTAAAAGAAATTTGATGGAATTAAGTAGGTGCTTAATTTACATCATAAACAACAACAAATTGTTCGTTTTTTCCCTTTGGGTTTCCACGTGAAAACACCGGTGTCAATATGTGTGTGTTTCTCATGTGATAGATTGTATGAACATATGAATGCTTAAGCTTGTTGTTCACTTTATTTATGAATGAATGCTCTCATAAGTAATATACAATACAGGAAATAACTAAAAGAATATTGAGTAAAACAATTTAAGAATCCCACTATTATTGATTCACCCCCCTAAGTAATTCCTTATTCCAACAATTGGTATTAGAGCCATGTTCCTTCAAGAACAATCTAGGCATGAGAGTCAAGAGGCTTACTCAAGTAGAATACCATTTTTTGATGTGAGAAACTGTGCATTTTGGAAAGTAAGGATCGAAGTGTATCTTATGTCCCTGGGAGTAGATGTTTGGACTTCTATGCTAGTAGACTACAATATCCTTGATATTCCTCCCACTGATGCAAAAGGTAAAAAATTGTATGGAATGTTGGCTTGTTGGGGCCTGACCCAGGTTCAGAGGTGATTTAGCCAAACAAATCTCGATACTACTAGCCCTTTCGACAATAGGCCACAGAGCGCGGACTGAGGTCTCACCCGAAGTAGTATGGGAGTGTGCTAGAACTAGGTTTCTGCACCCTGGAGATGTCTGATGGTTTCAAGTGGTCTGTGGTTCAACCCTATGCGCACGTTGCTACGTGTACTTACCCATACCTCGCAACCTGAGATGTTGCCTTCGCGCAACCCTACTTGGGGGCCGAATAGTGTTATTACCTAATTCCTTACTAGTCGCCCGATATTAGTTGATTAACTTAGCTTATTTGTACACTTTCAGTTATACTTAACAATATTCACAATTCATACAAGTGCGCATAGTAAATAAACAATAAAATAGCGAACGAGATCAAACATGTAATAACTCAGAATAGATGCACAGAATTTGTATAAAAAACCCTTCTTTATTAATCTTTTCTACTGTTATAGACTCAACTCTACCCTGCGCACTCAGCTGCAGGGGTCTGCGCACTCAACTACGGATTCTACTAGGCCTCTGTGCACTCAGCTGCAGAGCCTCTTCCTACTACTACGACCCAAGACTCACCTAGACTCTTCTTCTATGCTTCGCTATCTTATCTATCCATTAGATTCTATCTTCCTCTCCTCTCTTTACAACTTAGAGCCTCGCTCTATTTATACAATCCTGCGGACCATGGGTAGGCCGACATTACATTCAAACTTAGGGTGGACAGCTCTATGACTCTAACATACATTCCGTGCCCACAATTCATGGGGCTTTACAATAATATTACTCAAAACTTGGGCTTTGAGCCCCAAAACATGCTGTGGGGGGATTCCATGCCTAACATGGAAATAATGCTAAAGCCAAGAATTCCATTCTCTTTGGTCTTAGTCAATTAGAACTTGTGAATTTTATGGACTGTAAGTCTGCTAAGGATGTGTGGGTACAGCTTAATCAGAGTCATGAAGGAGATGACGAAGTCAAGCAAGTGAAACTTCAAACCTTCAGAATGAGGTTTGTGATCTTAAGAATGAGTGAAGATGAAAGCATAGAATAATACTTACTCAGAGTTGATGAAGTAACCAATATTATTAGAGGACTTGGTGAAGAATTCAAGGAAGAGATGATTGTTCAGAAAATATTAAGATCTATGCCCATGATATTTAATTCCAAAGTCTCATCTATTGAAGAAATGGCTAATTTAAAGGATCTCAAGATGGACCAGCTACTCGATACTCTCACATCTTATGAGATGAGAGTAGGAAGAGAGAAGCCTGAACCTAAGGAAGTAGCATTCAAAGTATCCGAAAAGGCTAAGGAGCACAAAGATCATTAAGACTGCTAAAAAATGAGATGGCCAAGTACCACCCCTCCTTTGCACATCAATCTACCTTTCTTTTCACTCAAAGCAAGGCAGGCCTCTTAGCACCTATTTAGTACTTTCTCTAAATTCTAGAGAGCTTCCTTAAAAGAATAACCAAATACCAAGAAGGCATCCATATAAACCTATACACATGTGAGGCCGAGAAAAATAGTTGAGACTTCCCTTTGAAAGGTGGTCAGAGCATTACAAATTCCAAAGGGAAGCACTCGATAAGAGAATGTCCCCGAGGGACAAGTAAAGGTAGTCTTGTCCTGATCCTCAGGTGTGATCTGTATTTGGTTGTAGCCACTGAAGCTGTCTAAGAATGAGAAATACTTTTTATTTGCAAGGGTATCTAGTACCTAATCAATGAAGGGAAGGGGAAAGAAATCTTTGAGAGTGGATTTATTTGATTCTCTATAATTTTACAAATTCTCCATCTCCCATCTTTCTTTGGGATTATTACTAATGGAGAGACCCACTCGCTATTAGATATAGGATAGATAAAACCGACATCTAATATGTTTTGAAGATCTTGTTTAACAACATCCCTTAGAAAAGATTCCATTCGCCTTTGGTGTTGTCGGACAAGTCAGGAACCCTCCTAAATATAAATATGATGAATGCATGTTGTAGGAGGGATACCCTTCACGTCCTCGTAACTCCATGCAAAAGCATCAAGATGATCTCGCAACAAGCTCATAAGATGCTCCTGTTGGGATGGGTCTAGGTCTAAACCAATGTGTAATATTTGTCTGGACTTACCTCAACAAGAATGGTGTCAGGCTCGTGAAAATATGTGGTGGCTACCAAACTCTATAATGATGATGATGAGGATTGGGGGATCATATTTTTTGGGGAAACCTGGACTAAAAATTTGGTGAAGTGATTCGAAATTTTGCATAATGTATAATTTATCCAAAAAATCTCAGATCACACTTTCCTCAGTCGACTCAGTATACTAATGAATCATATAAAAAGACGATGTCTCATCATCACTACTATCATATCCAACCACAAGGTATCACGAAGATCCTGGATAGATCTGGTAGGTGGGCACAAGGTGACCTTGTTCAAGGAATCCCCATGGGAAATATACATGTCACTTGAGCGAGAACCTATATAGGCATCTGTTGTAGCAAGCCATGATCATCCCAAGATTAAAGGATTCCCCCCAATAGGATTCTTCAGTTGTAAAAAAATGACATCTGAGGGGTACTCCCATGAGTCAATGGAGAGAACCACATAGTCTAACACACCCTTTTATCTTGATTTTAGATCTATCAGCAAGTTCAAGCATAATGGGGTAGGATGGATGTGAATTAACCAAAGTTGGTCCATGGTTTTCTTAGTCATAAAATTAATAGATACTCCAAGATCTACTAACACATTGGGAACGATGATATCACCTATCTAAATAGAGACAATTGGGCTTCCAGGATCAATACATTTTTCAACATGAGTACATCCTATCATTAACTCAGCTACTCTTCCAACAAACTAAATAGTGTGGGGCTCATCTCTCTTCCTCCATGGCTTTTTAAGACAAAGTGTGCTAATAATTTTGGTACATATACAAATATCTTTTATAGCCTGCAGTAGAGGAACCTTTATGAAAATATTCTTCAACTCGGAAGCCAAGTCATACTAGGGGTGGTGTCAACTTTCTCCACAACTAACCTATCTAGAAAGGGAGGTTGTTTCAGACAAGAGGGTAAGGTCTCTAAGTGTATGGGAACAGGCTGAAAAGCAACATAATGTTTTGAAAGATTAGGATTTTCCTCCTCATTTTTCTCCTCAATGATTATTGTGGGTTGCTTTTGTTTATGTTTTTGTTTTTTTGAATTTAGTAACCTTCCCGATCTCAGCTGGAGGTCATTGATCCCAACTGGCATGGTTTGATAAATAGGGAAATGGAGCGGTCCAATGGAGTGAATAATTTTTACCACTTAATTATTTGGGTTGGGCACAGGCTATGCTGGCAAATGAGGTGGTCGAAATGGTGGTGGCATAGGCTGCATCTACTGAGGTAGAGAAGCTGGTATTGTAGGTTGTGTCATAGGGTGAGGTGCATACAATGTAGGATATGACTGTGTAGGCATGGGATAAGGGAAATGAGAGTGTAGTGGCCCCCTCCATCCTTTTTTCCAAAGAGGAGGAGGAGACCGCCCATATTGAGAGTGATACCCATGCTACCAAGACTAAGGATAATTCATGTTTTGAAAATAATATTGTGGTGCATTATAACTAGGAAAATATGGTTTAGGTTCATAAATCATACCTGTACTTACTTGTGGCCATGATTTTCGTACTCCCGTAGCGTGCAATGGCTCAATTACTGAATTCTCCCCTTAAAAGGTTGCCTTCAATCCTGGTATGGATAGGCAATCATCGGTAGGCTGTTTACCTACACATATTACACATCTATTAACACTTTTTACATTTGCAAGGTATTCATGTAAAAGATGTTTTGTTCTACATTTTGGAAAATAATGGACAATATTTCTTATTCTTCTACTAATTCCTACTAGAATTTTAAAGAATTTATATGTTTATTAACGATATTCATAATTTCAGTTTTCATGTTATCCATTTTATTTTCCAAACATATAATCATGGCATCCATAGATCCAAATATGTTGTTACTAGAATTGCCTCTAATTCCCTTAACAGATCTAGATTGGTTTCATGAAAATTTCCTACAAAGGTCACAAATCTGAGAAAAAGAAATTTGAGCAATGTCCCCATGTCCTAACAGATTCAAATTATTCCTAGAATCATCAAAAAGTCCTCGCAGAAACAAGGTTCTAACATTTCTCATATCAAACTTATGTTTTTAGCTTTGAAGGTTGTTCAAAAATATCTCTAAAGAATCATCCAAAGTTTCATCATCACCCTCTGTAATGGTAAGGATTTCATCCTTTGTTTCTCGTGTTTTAAAATATTCCTGATATTTAGTCAATAAAATCCTCTTCACTTTCTCCCAAGAAGTAATAGTATTTTGTCCCAACCCCATGAACCAGTGTAATGTTGAGTCCTTAAGGGTTGCAAGAAAAAGCTTTAACGTCTAAGCATCCAAATAATAATCATAACTCCTACAAAGTATATCAAACTCAAGAAGAAAAGAATCAGGATCCTCATGCAACTTACCGTGAAAATGTGGAAGAATGGAGGGTGGAATGTTTTTCATTTGAAAAATTGCATCCAGATCCATAATTAGAAACCCAAAAGTGGATTTTTCTTCTAGTGGTTGATTCTCACTAGTCCCCTCACCATTCACTTCTTCATTATCTACCATCTTTCCTCCTCCAAAAAAACTACTTCCTGCAAGCTATTAGGGTGGACCGTGCTTCAGATTTAGTTTTTCAATACCCACTATCTCCTTCTTCCCTATCACTAGTTGTGATACACCTGAACTGTCTCTAGAATACAAGGGAAAAGTACCAGCGTGATTGGTTTGTGTCTACTTGGAGTTCTTTCCTGCAACAGAAGGCCCAACATGAGAAAAAAATTCTAATTTATCAATATTTCCTCTACCCTTCTTGGCCTTCAAACCCCTACTTCTCCTAGTCATGCATCGTAAAAGAAAATCAAATAAAAATAAATAGAAAATTGTGAAAATTCTTATTGGAACAAATCAATTCAAACCCAAATTTAATGTTGCAGCTAATTCAAAAAAATGTCTACAACACACATTCAATACAAAATAAATTCCTTCAAGCAAGATAAGCACACTTAAAATAAAGAACAAAGTAAAACTTACCTCTACTGCAGAAAATAAAATCAGATCTTTACCAGAATTCCTTTTCACGCCTCCCCGGCAACAACACCAAAATGTTTGTTGGTGAAATTTTAATTTGGTTAACAACATTTACTTGTCAAATAAGGGCCTCATAGACTTCAAGGCGTAGCACAATCAATGCCAAAGGTTTTGGAAAAATTCTATCAATCCTATATCTATTCCAATAATTAAATCAAACAGGTTCTAAAAAGGCTTTGAATCAAATCTTGTTACTTCTATTCTTGCACTATTCACAATATACCACCAAAAACACTCTAGAGACGGAATCTTCACACAAAATGACAATTAGAGACTCAAAAATATTTCACCTCACACCCAAATGAACTCAGGATCTAATGGAATAATCTATCAAATGAAAACGATGTTCTTGCAATTAATCAACCATTTGAAACACTTTGTTCCTGTACTCTTATGCAAACTCTATTCTTACACTCTTTAGTGATTTTGTTCTTGCACTAAAGGTACTATGTGACAAAACTAAGTATTCTGGTGTGAAAGGATACTTCTTCAAGTTAAAATTGCATCTTGAAACTCAACACATGTTGTTCTATAACTAACAATCAAATCTTAGCATGGAATGAAAACTTCATCAAATAGAAAAGAAAGGTTTCACACATGTGCACGCAAGACAAAAGAATATCTCACCAATCGAATTCAAGCATATGTTGCTCCTACTTAATTGAGACTAACCCTCACATTCAATCTATATTTATGCAAGAATATGGTATAGGTTACCTAGAATAAGGAACTTCGACTAATAACTTAATGACAATGAAACTTTGTTCCTGTACCAAAGGTCTCAAGGCACCCAAATTATTATTATCTTGAGCTTCACAGGACCAGAGACATTGTGTACATTTGAATCAGGAAGTCTTATAGAGGAGAGTAAACCCACTCAAAAACAAGGAATTTCATACAAATAGCCTTGAAGTTTCCATAACAAAGTATCACTAGACAACATTCATTCACCACGGAAAATATTAAATTTGTATTAAATGAGCATATCCAATTGTGAAACTAAAATCTTCAATGCAAAAGGGTCTTCTTTACCTTCAACCTAGACTCCAAATATCGGTTAGTTATCAAACAAAGGAACTATTACAAAAATAAGTGTTAGGGTTTAATCCTCGATTGAAAAGATAACTTCAGAAATGAAAATAAACTTTTAGATATGGACTCCCAAATGTTACACGTGATTTCTCAATGTTTAACTTAAGAAATAACTCAAAAAATAAAAGGAAGCTTTAGATTTGAACAAATACCATTTATCATAAGCTAAGCACAAGGGTCACTTGTTATTTTCACTCGCACCTAATACAAGCAATCAAATATCCACACACACACCAAATTATAACACACAATGCATCACATAGTAAATGATTTGAGGGAGAATGAGCTGGGGTGGTTGGGCCCTAACCAACCAACTCATTTCCCTTTGAAAAATAAAAGCTAACTATGTGAAATAGATTAAACATATACATGAGAACAAAATAGATTCATGAACCTGACGTTAAGATCCTTTTTATTAATAAAAGAATCTCCGCTCAATACATTCGAAGTAACAATAGACCCAACTCCAAATGAGGTTATGGTGATACAAGCCTTCAAAATACCAACACAAACCAATTTTCCATAGTTTCTCTAACCTATCTTCTCTTGTAACTTGACATATATACATTTTACACAGGGTCTCGACCATACAAAGCCAACCACAAAAATACATTTTCTTGCCAACTGATTCCTAACAATAGAAACCCTAACATTCTATGTTTCACTTGAACCATTTGCAGGAGGACAACGAGCAAAACTATGTTGAAGACTAGGAGTGAAAACATGTGATTTCTTCCTTGACAACTCACATAAAGCACAAAACGCCTAGTCAAACTGTCGAATCCAACGACCTTCCTACTTTGGTGCAGGAACCGATATTAGTGCAGGAATCACGAGTCCATGATATTCTTGTACCATAACACTTCGATTTTGAAAATAGGGACAAATATTGCAAAAGAGTCTTTAGGTAACATGATGGTAAGCTTATAATTAGAGATATTAATCTATTTGACCTCTTATTAAAGATAAACAACCCTTACCCAAATAAAAATAACAAAAGGTTAAGAATGTATGCATGGAGGTTTATTTAGCTTGTAAAATAGAGGTTAAGGAAGGGGTATTTAGGTAAAATTTAGAGAAATTATATGGTCTAACACTTACTCTACTTCATACGAAAATGTTATAGACATATTTGGGCACATCAACCCCAAACTTATTTGTCAATGTATTAGGACTCATCAACCCCTAAAAGAGTTGTTTCATACCCTAAAGGAACATAGTCATCTGAATACATCATTCCCCAAAAGTTCCATCTGAGAAACCATCTAGAAATTTCCTAAATTGAACCATATTGACTACTCCACTGACAAAGTGCGATGCATACTGAGTGGTACACTGCCAGGGTGCGATGCATATTGTTTAGGCCTTTTATAGGGTGTGACGAGCGAGGATGGACAAATGTCCAGGACATTTTTCAGTTGATTGCTCATGGAATCTTCAGAAACTTATCTTATGCCACTTGCCTCTTTGAATTCGCCTAAGGATGAATAAGGGATCTAAGAAAATCTCTAATCCCTTATCTTGTGGAACCAATTGTAACAAGTGGAATGACACTAACCAAACCCCATGGATGACTCACACCCTTGCAAACATCTATAAATGGATCACTCATCCAAGAGATCTAGAGGCTGGAATATTGTGAATTACAAGGAAGTGCTAATAGTTTGTAATTGAGGAGAGAGCATTGTATTCTTGTTGATGTGATCTTTCTATTTCATGAGGTGAAGAAGGATTGAAGTTGCGAGGATGATGCTAGATCAGACAACTGGGTTGTAATTCTCCTTTCTATTAATAAAGCTCTTCAAGTTCTCTTCCATATGATTGTGCAATTGTAAATGTTATCATTTGTGAATGCTATCATTTGTTCATTATATATCTGATTCTATAATGTTTATGTTGTAATAGATCACGTTGCTTTGACGGTTCTTTGTTGCTGTACTTGTGCAGGTATTCTCCAAGCCTGTTAAGTACAGGGAGGAGTTGCAGGATCTGCCAAAGGAGAGAGAGATCAAGCAAGGGATTAAGCAAAAGTTCCAGGTTGGTCCTATTATCTTTCTCTTATCTATTACACATAGAAGAAATCATTGAATTTCTTTAAATTGTTGTTTCTAGGGTAGCTGCCAAATCTAGAGGGCTAGCACTCTTTAGAAATACTAGTTTTCCCAAAAACAAATTGACAACTCCATTGGGGAATGAACAGATGTTTGTTTGTTGTTATTGTTTGTTCTATGTTCAATTTGATAAACTATAGACAGATTCTAAAGTCAGCCAGGTAGCCTTTGAACTACTCTTGCTTTGCAATTGCATAGTAGATGAATGATGCTTCAATTGATCTCTGGTTTAGTTTATGAATTAAAATTTGACTTACAAGCACATCTAGATGCCATTTTGGTAGCTCAGTAACCTCTCAAGACATTCCATCATACTTTGCTCATCATTGTTCATCAAAACCCAACTTAACTCATTACAAACAGCTCCACATTTGAGCCAAAACCCATTTCAGTTGCGCTCCCTGGACCATCGCACTGTCTTCCACTGTGACTCAGTATGCATAGCACCTCCTGAATGCAGTAAGTGTGATGCATCTCAATTTCTATGAAGCCTAGGTGCGATGATTGACTGAACTCTTTTTCCATCTAGAAATTGAGGGTTTTTGACCTTGTTTTCAATTTTGTTTGGTTGTTTTGCTACAAATGAACAATGCCTCTTTACTGAAGCTTACTTGCATCACTTAGATCAGCCTCACTTACATTAGGATTAATGAATGATTTTGTGTATTTGTTCCTCATTTACAATCCTTTGTCGAAAAGTTGTTTTAGTCGATTTGTCTCTTTGTTACAAAAAGTGTCATAATTGTCGTTTTTTGTCGAAAAGAGAAGTGTCGTAAATTCTTCCTTCCCTTGATAATCGATTGAACTTTTCTTGATGCATTTGATTTGATTTGTTTACATTCAAAGTTTTGAAAGCATTTTTTCAAAATTTAAAGTGTCGTTTTTGAGTCTTCCTTTCTCTCTTGAAGAAGAAATTGTCGAAAATGTCATTTTCAGTGAAATATTTCAGATCTTTGCTGCATTTAGTTTTCCTTTTGGCATCTTTCACATTAAGGAGAGCGAAAACAATACATGCATTTGCATTTAGCATTTTTTTATTTGTGTGCGAAAAGATGATTTAAGGAAATGCACTAGTGTGTGCTCTTTGCTCTTTGCTTAAAAGCACTGTTATTTTCTTTCCCTAGTAGCTAGGATTTTCATTGCTCAAATAAACAAAGATTGTTTATTATTGTAGATTGCATCTTAGGAATTTCAGATCATCATCACGTGGTGAACCATTGAAAAGCAAACTCTAAACAAGATCAACTTTAAAATCAATTTCAATGAACCTAACAATGCTTTGGAACTTAATGCAACATATCTAGAGGTCTAGGCTAGTGACGTGTTCTAGCGTCATTAAAACTAGTGGCTATCGTTTTCATTAAAGGTTGGTTGATTCCTCCTCCTTGATACGACAAGTGCTAGCACGGACTTGTGCTCCCCATACTGTCGCGTATATATTGGAAGACCAAAATAGGCTTAAATCCTTTATCCATAAGAGGCTGAGTCTACCGCTTTATTGATCGCAATGCACTAAACACATCATTCGGGAAGATTGACTATCATACATAAGTCCTTGGTAATTTATTTTTAATTTATCACCAAGGTGTATATTGCAGTTTTGCGATTGGTTTGGTAATCCCTCTGTCTAGATTTTCCAGAGTAGTCACTTTCATTCATTTTCGACTCTTTAGAAAAAAAGGTCCATCTGAGCACTTGTCCTTTCAGGCTCATTAAAAATTGAAGGAGACTAGAGCTATCTTTAGCTTTTTCTTGACTCTTAAAAACTGAAAAATCAAAGTTGTGTCCAAAGTGTAGTTAAAATTAATTGACTATGAATAACATCCCTATTCCTTAGTTGATCTTAGGTTGAGACATATGGCGACAAATCCAGACTCCGCTGATCAAGGAATCCCTTTTGATGGGAATCCTAGTCTTTTTCCTTCTTTTAGAATTATTGGTGCTCCTTATATGGCTACATTATCCCTTCCGAGATTTACCATTGGCCTACCAGTATGGATGTTTTCAACCTCTTTGGTTCAAAATGTCATGATTTCTCCAGAATCGAGTACACCTTCAACTAGACAAAATCAACATCTAGTTAATCCTGAAGTTGACCCTTTGCCTTCTTCCTCGTTTGTTTCTTCCTCCCCTTCTTCCTCTTCGCTTGGAGAAAGTATTGATACTAGTAACCAGGTGGCTAAGAAGAAGAAGAAAGGGCAGGAGAAAAAGAAGAAGCCAATTCAGCAAGGGGGCAACCAAACAACCGTTGCTCTGAATGCAACATCTAATGAAAATCTGTCCATTAAGACTCACAAAGTCAAATATCCATGCATAATTTGTATGGAAGACCATTTTCATCGAAATTGTCCTTACTTTCCTCGGATCTTGAAAGAATGGTCTTCCCGTTCACACCATCCTGTGTCATCAACCTTTGGAGATTATGTTGGTAACACATCATCAGCTAGTGATAGTAAAGTTCATGGACAGAAGGGAAAAGTCAAGCTTCCATGTAGGTTATGTGAAAGGAATCACCCCTTTCACCTTTGTCCCTTTTTGGATGAAGCCAAAAGAGTGTTGAATAACCATCCTGCTTCACCGCAACGACTCCCATCTGGTTACAGGAAACTCTCCCTAAATCCTTCACTAGTTGATGAACCGACTGACCAAAATCAACTGTTGGTCTAAACCACTCTCTCTGAAAGTGAATCCTATGAGTCTATACCGTACCAAAATCAACAGGTCAAGGTAACAGTTGACCCAATTTCACCTTCAGCTAATCGTACCTTTCCCGAAGAAAGTGAAAATGATACTGCTCAAGTTATTTTTTTTACTTCGGATTCTAATGAGCTTGGGGGCAATCCACCTGTTCCATCAAGACAGGAGGAAAATACTCCAGTTCTTGTAACTCAAGGGGTTATTTCTCCCGTTTCTATGGTACCCTCTCCAAGTAGTCTAGTCACTTCCTTTGATTGGAATCAACTGGCGGGATCCCGCCTTCCTTCTTACGTGCCTTTCCAGATCACATTACAAGTTTGTAAAATGATCGTATTTGGAACTATTATAGATGAAGGTGCATTAGTGAGTATCCTTTCTTCAACTTCTTGGAAAGCGCTTGGTTCGCCACCGCTTGTGCCTGTTACACAGAATTTGTTGGGCTTTAACAAAAGAACTAGTCAACCGTTAGGGATCCTTCCTAAGTTACCTATTACTTTGGGAGGAAAGACAGTTTATCTGAACGTGATGGTAGTCCCAGGTCCTTTAGACTACAATTTACTTCTTGGGCGTGACTATGTTTATAACATGGAAGCTATTGTTTCAACACTCTTCCGAGTGATGTGTTTCCCACATGAAGGCAAGATTTTCACCGTTGGCCAGCTTTCATTTCCCGGTCCAAATATAGCTCCAAGTCAATCATCATCCCTAAATGGTCCATTTATATCAACGGTATCATCCCTACCACATTTTAATTATGTGGCAACCTGTTCCATACCTACATCAACTAGCGATTAATTCAGTGATGTTGTACATCATGTACTATGGGCATTGGAACCAGATTTCTCCTTCATGACCTCTTACGAGTTGTGATCGGGGAGCCCAAGGATAGTTCGTTTTCTTGTGTCAACCTCGTTAAAAAATGAAACCAAGGGTCTGCGAGGATAGTTCGTTGTCTTGTGTTAACCTCGTTAAAAAATGAAACCAAGGGTCTCCGAGGATAGTTCTTTGTCTTGTGTCAACCTCGTTAAAAAATGAAACCAAGGGTCTCCGAGCATAATTCCTTGTCTTGTGTCAAGCTCTTTTAAAAATGAAACAAGGTCCCAAGTTCCAAGTCGAGTCTTTCACTTGATCTTGTAAAAGAACCTTCATTCCATCCATTTGATAGCCTTGAGTAGTCTACTTAGGTTAATGTAATGAAGATTGGGGGGCATGCACCTAATGGTAAAGATAAGTTTCCCTGTAGGTTATATGATTGGTCTATCACGCCATTCACCTTTGTCTATCTAGACGAAGCCAAAAAGGTGTTGGATAACCGTCCTCAGGGAAAATTTTAAGAACCCCCCCAAATTTATATGTATAATAAATGGGCGAATCTCCATGGTATATAGGAAAAATGGAAGGCGTTTATCAATAAAATATGTATATATAATTTTTTTGCGATCTCGTCACGCAGGATGCAATATTTTACTCAATTATAAACTTGTAAGATCTTGGCAAGTCTTTCACTAAATAATAAAACTTTGTAAAGTCCTAGTGAATCTTAGCATTGTGAACTCTTATAGAATTTTTTGAAAAAGTATAAAACCATATATGACAAGAGCCACATTGTGGCAATATCACTATTTTTTTTTCACATTTCCACGACATGGAACTTGTTTATAAAATTATAAAAAATCCAACCAAGTCCCTTATAATATGCAGGTAAGCTTATAACAGACTCTGATACCTCTACTATGCTTGTCTTCATTAAAGTGTCATAGTTGCTATACTTAACATTGTGAATCACAACTCTCTTAGAACTCAACTCTATAGTGTAATTAAAACCTTTGGAAATTGAATATGATAACTCTATAAAAAGGATTAGTGAAATAGAAGCTTTTGTGAATGAGCCCACTAACTATCACTGCTAAACAATCAATCTAGACTATGAATTCTTCCATCTTGATCACAATCGTGCTCATGATCAAGGGAGTGCGACCACCTGGCCTGACATAATGGCCATCATAGCTTCCAATAATCAACAACCACCTTGGAAGGACATCCTAGCTCATGTCTCATGAATTTTATTCATCAATCTTAACTGATATAAATATTATAAAGATAATATTAGAATCCTCTCCAGATTCACTGTTAATTCAAGGGTAAAGGAAATTTTCTAGCTCAAGGCACTAGCCAATACCAACTTTGGTATTTGTGACCCCTTTGTGGGGATGCACCTACCCTGCCCCGTTACATTTCTGCTTTGTAACATAGTTCAAGGATCACAAGACTTTCCAATCTTCCTACTCCATTATACACACTTGATATGCTATACATAGTGAATGGAAAAGAAGCATTATAGAACACATAATTTCACAGAAGGAAGAAAAATCTTAGCCAGTTCAATATCAAAATCTTAACCACTGATTAATAAAGAATAACAAGTAGTGTAATGAATTGTTTCGAGTTATTTATTTACAAGCTGTAAAGAATGTAGTGGAATGGAAAATATTACTTATGGAACCCTTCAATATTTTCAATTAATATGTCTGTGCATGTAAATATGAAATTAAGAGCATTGTTGAATACAAAGTTTCCTTTTCTCTTGCCTCCATTTTGACAAATCATTGTGAAATCAGTGTCACTTTGAATCTCCTTTCATGCGTGGATGTTTTGACAAGTCAATGTGAAATCAAAGTCACTTTGAATTTCCTTTCTTGCGATGGATCACATCCACAGTTGATTAGTAAAAGATAATCTACTATATATTATGTTCAAGAAACTGACTGCAATCTACAGTGGAAACGAGACCTCAATTCTTATTCTGAATTTGAATATGTCAGGACAACATAAGAGATAAAAATGCATATGGCCTTAGTAGCTAGAAAACAATCACTCCATCATTACAGGACCACCTAGATTTCGGCACTTAATCTAAATAATGGCACTAGTTGCAATGCTTATTAGCATTAACACCATGGAAAAGCAACAACAATGTTTCAAAGCACACTTACTGGAAAAGTTGTAACGTTCCAAGAATATTTAATGATAGCATCTGAACCTCGTAGCTATGGTGGGGAAACTAGGGAACCCAAAGAGGGAGAGTCTGTGTACTCTTGTAGACTTGAGGATTTCAAGTAAATCCCTGTTGTTTTGTCACTGTTGTGTTGAGACTCGGTTTTGAGCTCACACTTGTAATAATCTGCTCTTGAAGACATAATATAGAGGTCAACACTAAAATTTGGACCAGGAGATGTAGCCAGGAAGTGTGGTGAACTCCTTGATTATTTTGATGTGTTAATGTGTGTGATTGTTATGTTCTAACTGCTCATTGTCTATATCATTCGCAATCTTTTCGATCTGTTGCACTAAGTAATATAGGCATTCTTGCACATGAGTCTGTAATACATTTATATTGATTTAAGATCTCATTATCAGATCAAGTAGGGGTTAAATAATGTGATTTTAGAGGTATTTTCCAATATATAGTCAAATTAAGGGTATTGTTTAGTATGCCACGAACACCATTAGGGTAATTTTGAGGTTTAAATGGGCCTCCTAAGAAAAATGTACAACCCAAATAGACTTTATAAGAACCAATAAGACTCAAGATGATGATGTCAACCATGGGGGATGATTCACCATTATTGGAGTAAAAAAGTAAAAGGATTAAAAAATAATAAAACTACTTTTTCAACTCGTATTTTCAACTTATCTACCTAAGGTTTTACTCAAATTTCAAGCAAGAGTACTCGTTGGATGCAAAATTTATTTCCTCGTCCAAGGAGTACCCATGTTGCATACTTTCAATGGACCCTACTACACGAAAAATGAGAAAAATATGAAAAGTGTGATTGCAATCACATTTTTTCATGTATTTCTAATTTTTCATGTAGCAGGGTCCATCGAAAGTATGAAACATGGGTACTCATTGGATGAGGAATAAAATTAGTCATCCAAATAGTGTTTCTGCTCAAAATTTGAGTAAACCCATAGGGAGATAAGTTGAAAATACGAGTTCAAAAAATAGTTTTTTCTTTTTCCCTCTAAAATTTGATGATGTAATCTAATCTTATTTTATTATTTCCACTATTGTTTTATAATTTCCTTAGGAGGCCCATTTTAGACCTAAAAATTCCCCTAATGCATATGACATATCATAGGTTCATTGAATGAAGCCCCCGTGTTTTGGATCTCTCTCTCTCTCTATTCTCTCTCTCACACACTCTTGGATACTTAGAGTTTTCTTGGAGCACTTCAGCATTGGATCAAGAAAAGCAAAGAAGGAAAGGGGAAGAAAAAATAAAGCAAGGAAGAGAAGGATCAAGTGGCTATAATGGGATTATTTGCAGGTATTGAGTTGCATGTATGATTTCCTTGCTAGTTTTGGCATGCATGGTTATGCAAGTGTGTTATTGGTTCTCTTATTGTCATTGGCATAGGTTTTGCCAGGTATGATAGTGTTTTTCAACCTTGCCTTACCATTTATGGATATCCATGGTGTGATGGTGTTCTCATTTTTTGGTTGATCTGGATTGCCAGATGGATTCGAAACTATGTGAGGTGGTCTCTGAAAGAAGGAACACATGACCTAGTAATCCTTGAATCAAGCTATGGATTGTGGTAAAGCCTTGGCCTAGTAACCCCTGATATGGACTATGGGTTGTGGCAAAGCCTGATTTTTTGTTACCTTAGTTGGCCTAGGAATCCTTGATCGGTAAATGGTGGGATATACGGTAAATCCTAGAGGGGGTTGCTCTCGATCAGGCCTAGGAAATGCTTGGTCAATGAATGGAATGATATACGGTAAACCATGGAGGTAGGGTCTTGATTAGGCCTATGGATCCTCGACCGTTGTATAGCGGGATGTACAGTAAATCCTAGAGACTAGGAGATGGGAAAATTCCTCATGGTGTAGGTGGAGAAATCTGGTGGAATCCATGCTTGTTTAGGTCCTAGTGATCCGATGAGGATTGCGGTAAAGCCTGGTTCTATTGATGAAGGTGAGGTGGTGTAGCCTAGGGAATCCCTACTTTATTTTGGTTATGAGTTCCACATTCATGCTTAGGATGTGGCACGGGGGTGATTGGCTAAAAGAAAGATTTTGGTTTAGCCAATCTACGGTTAGGTGGTATGTGGAAGTACCAAACCTGGTTGGATTTTGCATTCATTAATGAGAGTTTATTCTCCTTCATATTTCCTGTGTAAATTTATTGGTTCATATGTGGCATTTATGGTTGTTGTATCCTTATTATTCTTGTTGTTTATATGATGGTTATGAATATGTTTTATGACAATGAGGATGTATGGCTCTCATCATGTTTTGATTTGTAAATAATTTTTCAATGAATATATGACCTAATAGATGATAATGTATCTAATTTGACAATGCATCAATGCTTCTTAGTGATTCTCAGATAAGTATGAAACCCCAGTACTCGGATCTATTGTTATGACCTGTAGAATGCATATTTGTGACATGTTTGACGAAATCTATGTCATGCATAGTAGAGGTCAATTTAAGTCATTGATCAAATGTTTGCATTAGTACCTTTGTTTTAGTTTTATTTATCATTTCTGAAAGTTTCATGAAGTTCCGGGCAGTGGCCTGAGTCCTAGCCCTGAAAAAGTGGCACATAATCTGAGGTCGTTGACACATAACTAGCAGAAAAAGTCCATAGTCGTTGGCTTTCCGTGTGACTAGAGGCCTACATTCACATGCATGGCTTGTCAAGGGAGTGACTGGGGTGTTAGATCAGTGAAAAGGTAAGTTTCCTCAAGATTTGGTCATCTAGAAGGTTTGGTTGTCTGCTCGAGGTTCTGTAGCATGTGTGTGTTAGATGATCCAAAAATACTTTTTTATCATAGGTTATAAAATTAGAATAAAATTAGAATAAAATAATTATTAATTTAAGATATTAAAATTAATAATTATTATTCTAGAATGTTTAATTATTTAATGGAGACTTTAGAATTAGCATATTGTTGTAACTAGATATGACTCTCCAAATGTGGCGTATCTTAGGCTCTATTTTAGGAGATTAGTTAGCTAGTTGGCTTGAATATCATTTATTGTAAATGGACACTTGTTATTTAATAAGTGATCCATAATTAGAGGTAGTTCGGAAGGACAATAAACTGGTTTGAGAACATCTTTGGCAATGAGCGACCTGATATGATGATACTTGGTGTCCACATGCTTTGTCTTTGAATGAAAAACTGGGTTCTTGGCAAGTTTGATGGCT
>APFE030471657.1:76594-110442 GCA_000404065.3 Pinus taeda
TTAATAATTATTATTCTAGAATGTTTAATTATTTAATGGAGACTTTAGAATTAGCATATTGTTGTAACTAGATATGACTCTCCAAATGTGTCGTATCTTAGGTTCTATTTTAGGAGATTAGTTAGCTAGTTGGTTTGAATATCATTTATTGTAAATGGACACTTGTTATTTAATAAGTGATCCATAATTAGAGGTAGTTAGGACATGGAGCTTATAAATAGCTCATTGCAAGAGTGTTTGGTTGTTCGGGTGTAAGCTCTTGCAATTCAATTATGTAATTATTTTTTCTTGATTAATAAAATTATGTGTCTGAGGACACTTCTGCCATTAGTGTGGAAGGTCAGTTTGGTTCAGTTATGTCGATTCCACTTCCCTAACTATACCTGGGGACTTGAATCACATAATAGTAGCCTCTTGTCACATGTTTACCTCAGTGGACCGAGTATCTTGGGTAAATATGGCAATAGGGTGTTTCAGAGTGGTATCAGAACATGGTTCACCCCTTGCACTAGATGGGCGATGTGTTGATCATGCATTCATGTTAGTTAGATATTTATCCTTATACTTATGGTTTATGTGCTGGTTGTATATGCATGGTGGTGGTCATGATTGTAGTGGTGGAACCATGTGAAAGTTGATGGTGTTGTTGTTGAATGTGTCATCATGAGTGTTTGATTGGTTATGCATTTTTTATGCATGTTGTTGTTTACATGTTGTTAAGTATACATTCATATGGTTGTAGCTATCATGCATGAGGTCATGATGTGTGGTTGATATGGTCATGCATTAATGACTAGACTATGCTTAGGATTATATCTATATGTTGTTATGATTGTATTTATACATGTATTATGCTAATATTGTTGATCTTGCAGATGAGATATCCTCCCCGAACTATACTGAGATATGTTGATTATGTTTATATTTTGGTTTAGCTGAAATGGCATGCTTTGCAGTAAAGAGATCAAGATGAACAGAAAGATGGTAGATTACAGTTCATGAGATTATCCTTATGGATCATATGAGCAGTGTGGTGTTGGGCACTCTTTTGACTTAGCAGATACATTGAGACATTTGAAGGCAGAAATAAGAAGTTGCAAAGCAGACAATGGCATAATCATGTAGGAACAGGAGAAACAAGCAGAAGTCAATGGAGTTATCCTTAAGAGTTTGTTAGAATTGCAGAGACAGAGACCACTTCGGATCAACCATGGGCATGAGGATAGGGCTAATGGGGCATATGGCAGTAGATCTCATGGTGGTCACAAGTCAGATATGGATGACACAGTTAGAGATGGAAGGCACTTGGATACTCCAGATAGGAGAAGTGATGGATACATGCACTATTCTAGTTAAGATTCTAACAGACACTATTGTCGTCATCATTATCACCCTTATAGGAGGAGTGACAGGGGATATTTTCCAGATGATTTTAAGAAATCAAAGCCACCTGCCTTTGATGGAGATTTGAAGAAGTTGGAGGATGAAGAGGCTTGATTACTTGGGATGAAGAAGTTCTTTGAACTGCATGAGTACATAGAGGATATGAAGGCCAGAATAGCTATCTTCAGCCTCAAAAGGAAAGCAGACATCTGGTGGGAAGATGTAAAATAGGCCAGAGACATTAATATATAAGACTTGAGTTGGCATGAATTCCAGAGACTCTTCAGGAAGAAATATTTATCAGAAAGGTACAATGACAGTAAGGCCAAGGAATTTTATGAGCTAAAGATGGAATCGATGGTAGATGAGGAGTATATGACTAAGTTCTTTGATCTATTGAGGTATATAAAATACATTAAATATGAGAGTGCTAAAGTTCAAATATTTTTCAGTGGATTGACATTAACATTTAGAGATCAGATTGAGTACGACGAGCCTCGGTCACTTGAGTAATTTATTGGGAAATTGAAACACTATTATGAGTAGTAAAAGCATAAGAATGAATCTCAACAAGGATGTAAAGGGAAAGATAAAGGTAAATGTAAATGGTAGACAAAAATAAAAAGGCCTCATGATGCAGATGAGAAAGAGAATGTTGCACCATACAAGAAGCTCAACATATTTAAACAGGGACATGCGTCATAGAAGTGTAATAGATGTGATGTGTATAGGGTGGTTGGAGTGTTGGACATGTGGTAAGGAACATCTTAAGAGAGATCGTTTGCAGAATCAGGGCGGCAAGCTTCAGATCTATAGTGCACAAGAGGCGCAGATTGTTGCGGATGTTTGGTAGAGAATTCCTCAAATCTATGTAGCGTCAAATAACACGCAGGCAAATCACCAAGCATCTATCATTGGGATGGAAAGTAAGCTTTGTGATCAAGTTGTTTCTATTTTGATTGACCCTGGATCTAATTATAGCTATATTAGTCCTGACCTAGTGGATAAGTGTGATTTGAATAAATAAGTGCATGCAGAATCTTGGTTAGTACAAAGAAGAGAGTGAATAATCGGGTAAGACCTTGTGCTTTTGAGTTGAATGGTATGCCTACATTAACACATTTTAATGTGATGTCATTGGGATCATATAATATGCTATTGGCTATGGAATAGCTATATCTCCATAGGACTAAGGTGGATTGTTATGACAAATCCATTGAGTGCTTGGATGACAATGGAGAACAGAGAGTCTTACAAGGTAAGAATAAGGTAACATTAGTCAAAATGGTTACAGCCATGCATACCAAGCACAGTGGTAGAAAACGGCGTGTGTTATTTGTAGTGCACATTTCTATAGATAAAGGTAAGGAGGGCGAGGATGCAGAGATATTGAGTAGGTACCCAGTTTTACAACAGTTTCAGGATGTGTTTCCAGTAGAGATTTCAGAATTTCCGCCTCACAGGGAAGTGGATTTTTCCATTGATTTGGTACCAGGGGCAGCACCAATATCAAAGGAACCTTACAGGATGAACACACCAGAGTTAGTAGCGCTGAAGTTGCAGTTGAAGGAAATGTTTCACAAGGGATACATTAGGCCAAGTGTATCACCTTGGGGTGCACCAATGTTTTTCGTAAAGAAAAAGGATGGTAATTTCAGGTTATGCATCGATTACGGGAATTTGAACAAGGTGACTATCAAGAATAGTTATTTGCTGTCAAGGATTGATGACTTCTTTGATCAGTTTAAGGGAGCAAGAGTGTTCTCAAATATTGATCTGAGATCTAGTTATCATTAGTACGCATTAAAGAAGAGGACATCTACAAGACAACTTTCCAGACCATGTATGGGCATTATGAGTTTGTTTTAGTTCCATTTGGTTTGACTAATGTTCCAACTACCTTTATGTGCTTGATGAATAGTATGTTGCATCCTTATCTGGACAAGTTCGTTATTGTATTCATTGATGACATCTTGATATATTCTCAGAATGAGGAAGAGCATGTAATAATTTAGCAACAATGTTGAGATTGTTGGGAGAACATCAATTGTATGCTAAGCTCAGTAAATGCATATTTTTTCAGACAGGGGTACATTACTTAGGGCATATGGTCTCCAAGGAAGTTATAGAAGTGGATCCAAAAAAGATAAGAGCTATCATGGAGTGGGAAGCTCCTAGGAATGTGGAAGATGTAAGATCATTTATGGGGCTAGGAGGCTATTATAGGAGGTTCATCAAGAAATTCTCTTAGATTACATATCCTATTATGTCGCTGCAAAGGAAAGGTAAGAAATTTGAATGGAAAGATGAATGTGGAATAATTTTTAAGTAGTTAAAGCAGTTGTTGACAAATTCCCTAGTGTTAAATATTGTAGATCTTGACAAAGAGATTGTGGTATGTACAGATGCTTGCAAGAGAGGAATTGTTGGAGTCTTTATGGAGGAAGGACAAGTAGTGTGTTATGAGTCACTGAAACTGAATGAGCATGAGAAAAATTATCGAACACACGATCTTGAGTTAGCAGCGATTATCCATGCATTGAAATGTGGAGACAATAACTTCTTGGCAGGAGGTTTGTATTGATGAGCGATCACACTGGGTTGAGATACTTGTTTGATCAGTTGAATCTGAATATAGGGAAAGCTAGATGGTTGGCCATGATTAGTGAGTTTGATTTGAGATTAGGTACATCAAGGGTAAGGAGAACAGGGTCGCATATGCTCTTAGTAGGTGGATACAAGTGAATCATATAGCAGCTTTGATTTCTTATGGGAAAAACTTACATGATCAGATATTACATGTAGGTCAGCATGATGATAGGTACATGGAGCTTATGCATAGATTATAGTAGGGTATAAGTGATCAGTATCTTGAATATCATCTCACAACAAATGGCCTGATCAAATTTAGGGATAGGATATATGTGTCAAATAGTAGTGAGCTCAAGAAGACTATATTGAGAGAGTTTCATGCAAAACCATATTTAGGTCACCCAAGATATCAAAAAACATTGACAACAGAGAAGAAGTTTTATTATTGGCTAGATTTGAAAAAGGACGTGGCAGATTTTGTGGCTAGATGCTTGGACTTTCAGCAGGTGAAGGCAGAATGTAAGAACCTAGGTGGATTACTACAACTGATTATGATTCCAAATTGGAAGTGGGATGTTATTTCCATGGATTGCATTACATTTTTGTTGAGGAAATCTAGACATCATGATTAGATCATGGTTGTGGTAGACAGGTTGAAAAATGTAGCGCACTTTATCTAGTGAAGTCTACTTATTCGACTAGTGATGTCGCACAAGTCTTCACCAGAGATGTAGTGAGGTTGCATGGGATTCCAAAGAGGATTGTGTGACATAGGGATGTTAAGTTCACTTCTAGAGGTTGGAATATTTGTTTGCAGGATTAGGTATTGAGTTGGCCTTAAACACAATTTATCATCAATAGATAGACAGATAGTCAGACACAGATAGACAAAGAGGATAAATAGGATATTGGAGGACATATTAAGGATGTATGTGATGCATCAACAAATGATATGGGAGAAGTACCTTCTGTTGGTTGATTTCTCTTACAATAATGGCTACCATGAGTCACTAAGGATGAGTCTATTTGAGGCACTATATGGTCAGAGTTGTAGTACTCCCATCAGTTGGAGTGATTGAGTGAAAAGAGTATTGATTGGACAAAAATGTTGGCAGAGATGGAACAAGAAATGAAGGTAATCAAGAATCTGAAAGCAACATAGGATAGGTAGAAAAGTTATGCATATTGGAATAGGTTGTTTAAGGAGTTTCAATTTGTGGAACAAGTGTACTTGCGCATCAAGCCGAATAAGAGCTCCTTGTGGATTGGATCGTGTGCCAAGTTGGCACCCCGGTTTTGTGGACCTTTTAAGATTCTTAAAATGATCGGACTAATAGCCTATTGGCTTGCACTACCTCAGACAATGAAAGTCCATGATGTTTTCCATGTATAATTTCTTAAGAAGTATGTTAAAGATGTTGATCATGTGATTGACTGGTCTGTATTGTAGGTGGAGCCAAAAGGAAATTTCCAACTGGAACTTCGTTGTATTTTGTAGAGAAATATTTTCAAGCTCCAAAACTGAGTAATCGAGCAGGTTAAAGTGCAGTGGAAGCACTTTGGGCCCAATAAAACTACATGGGAGATGGCGGATCATATGTGGGCTATGTATCCTTCTGTATTCGTTGGTTGAGTGAATGTCTTTGATATATGTTTTTGGTACATGATTTGGTGTGATGTTTTTGTATATGTACATATGTGTATGGATGTAAATACCACTATAAGATGTGTTATAAAGCTCCAATAAATGGTATGGTTGTCATGATGTTAATTTTGTCATTTTGGTTTGTTTTTCAGTGGGTTGATCATTATAAATACCGCATCAATCTAAGTTATAAATCTCCATGGGAAGTATGTTTTTCTTTCAGTATGCTTGTTGGTTTTAGGCGTCATTGAACACCACGGACGGTATTCCCCCAAGGGGGAGAGATCTGTAACAACCCTGGTGAAAATTCCATGTAATAAAAGTTAATAAAGGAAAAATAATAAGCATAGTTATGGGACACTTATTTCAAGCTGAATGTTGGAAAAAACATCCTAGTGTGGGTGTTCATTTGGTTTATTATGGCTAATGAAATTGGCAAAGGCAATGGCAAAAGCTTGGGAATGACAAAAGGGCATTAATTGATATTTTATTTATGAAAATAAAAGAAATTAGGAGAAAAGGAAAGTGAAAGGTCATAGGTTTCATGTGAAAAGTAAAATGAAGGAAAATAATTGAAAAATGAAGAAAGTAGAGGCCTCATTAATATAAAGACTTCTGAGGATTAGTTCACAACCTTTTGTAAGTTCAATTTTGGAGCTCTCTCTCTACTCTCTCCCTCTCTCACTCTGGCATACTTAGGGTTTTCTTGGAGCACTTCAGCATTGGATCAAGAAAATTAAATAAGGCAAAGGGAAGCAAAGATCAAGCAAGGAAGAGTAATATCAAGCGGCTATAGTGGGGTTATTTGCAGATATTGAGTTACATGTATGATTTCATTGCTATTTTTGGCATGCATAGTTATGCATGTGTGTTCTTGTTTCCCTTGATGTCATTGGCATGGGTTTTCTCAGGTGTGACAATGTTTTTTAGCCTTGCCTTTCCATTTCCAGATAGCCATGGTGTGATGGGGTTCTCAAGTTCTGGTTGAGATGGATTCCTAGATGGATTCGAAACTGAGTGAGGTGGTCTCTGAAAGAAAAAACACACAACCTATTGATCCCTGAATCGAACTATGGATTAAGGTAAATACTTTGCCTAGTAACCCCTAAACCATACTATGGGTTGTGATAAAGCTGGATTTTGCGTTACCTCGATGGCCCTAAGAATCCTCGACCGATGAATGGCAGGATATACAGTAAATCCTGGAGGTGGTTGCCCTCAATCAGGCCTAGGAATCCTTGGTCGGTGAATGGCAGGATATACATTAAAGTCTGGAGGTTTAGGTCTTAATTAGGCCTAGAGATCCTCAACTTTTGTATGGTGGGATGTATGATAAAGCCTAGAGACTAGGAGACAGGAAAATTCCTCATGGTGTAGGTGGCGAAATCTAGTGGCATCCATGCTTGTTTAGGGCCTACTGATTCGATGGGGATTGTGGTAAAGCATGGTTCTATTGATGAGGGTGAGGTGGTGTAACCCTAGGAAGCCATAGCTGATTTTGGTTATGAGCCCCACATTCATGCTTAGAATATGGCATGGGGGTGATTGGCTCAAAGAAATATTTGGTTCAATCAATCTATGGTTTGGTGGTACATGGAAGTCCAAAACCTAGTTGGCATTTGCATTCATTCATAAGAGTTTATTCTCCTTAGTATTTCCTACGTAAATGTACTGGTTCATATGTGGCATTTAAGGTTGTTGTATCCTTGTTATTCTTGGTGTTTATATGCTGGTTATGAGTATGTTTTATTACAATGATGATGTATGGCTCTCATCATGTTTGATTTGTAAATAAATGAATAATGAATATGACTTAATAGATGATAATGCAACTAATTTGATAAGGCATCAATGCTTCTTAGCGATTTTTAGATAAGTATGATACTCCTATGTTCAAATTTGTTGTTATGGCCTGTAGTGACCTGTAGAATGCATATTTGTGACATGTTTAACGAAATAGCTATCATGGCTAGTAGGGGTCCACTCAAGTCATTGATCAAATGTTTGCAACAGTACCTTTGTTTTAGTGTTATTTATCATTTCTTAAAGTTTCATGAAGTTTTGGGCAGTGGCTTGAGTCTTGGCCTTGAAAAAGTGGCATAAAATCTGGGGTCGTTGTTACAAAACTAGCTAAGAAATTCCATAGTCGTTGGTTTTCCCTTGTTGTGGAAGTGACTAGAGGCCTACAGTCGCATGCATGGCTTGTCAAGGGAGAGACTCGGGTGTTAGATCAGTGAAAAGTTGAGTTCCCTCATGGGGGGATGGAAATTCTAGAACTCCGTCATTTTGGATGGGCACTATTAATAAAGTCTCTTTGAAGGGAAATTTTTGGTTATGGAACCTAGAGTCTGGTCATTAGACAAAAATACCTAAAGAATCATGATTTTATATATTGGTTACGAACGAGATCCATTGGAGATTCAAATGGATCGACCATCTGGGTCAATTTCCAAAAGGTCACTAAGATCTTCCTACAACACCTGGCTTGGAATATTGGCTCGGGCCACAACATTCTCATTCGCTCTGATCACATCCTAGGTTCTGGCGATGTGGACAAGATCTTAGAACAGCGTATAAATACTCTAAATGGAAGAGGCATATTCTTCTGGTGTCAAGCATTTCTACATGGAGGGGTCCATATCCAATCTGGAAGAGCACACAGGAATTGGGTCTATCTGGTCATTGGTACTTGGTATGGGATCGCATCGCTGTTGGAATGAAGAAACTTGGGATTTTCCATGCTAGCTGTCATGACAAGTTAATTTGGTCAAGGAATATGAACAAAGATAACATTAATGTGGCATATACATACCTCTCTGTCTGTTCAGTGGATGCAAATCTGTGTGAGAAACACGTGTTATTTCCCTTTTGGAAATCTAAAATCCCTAACAAAATCACTCTCTTTACTTGGCTAGTTTTCCACAACAAAAGTCTTACTTGGGAAAACCTGCAAAAGCGACAATGGCATGGACCTGGCATTTGTCCTATTTGCAAAGAGGAATCAGAAAACAACAATCACATCTTTCTCACATGTCCACATACTATTCAAGTTTGGAAAGGACTTTCTTCATATATTGGTTTTCTATATATTCAACATGTTGGCATTGTGGATTGTTTACAATGGTGGAGCTCTCTGACTGGAGTGGGAAATTTGGAAGTGGAGAAACAACTACATCTTTCAGAATTTCTCTGGAAATTTCTACAAGATTATTGAAAATGTTTTAATCTGTTACACTCTACATACCACAAAATATATATGCTCCAAGGCTCCTAGTCACGAGAAGACAATACTTCAAATGGAATACCCTATGGGTTTTTTTGATGGTGCTGCTCAACGACACACATGTGGTTGTGGTTTTTGGCTTGCCATCTCGAAGGCACTGACATACATAATATACTGGCAAGGAGGTAGAGGCACTAACACAACGGTTGAGGCAATGGCCTTACGGGGACTACTAAGATATCCCTCTCATTCATATCCATGGAGATTCAAAAGTTATAATTGTTTAAATAATGGGATATGCAAACATCACAAACTCATTATTACTTGGATCGCTGAAGAGGATAGAACTACTATGGAAGCAACACAGAAGTTCCACTATCAAGCTGGTAGGGAACAGAGTATGGATGTAGATGAATTATCGAAGAGGGGCTTAAATGGTAACACTGGAAAAATGCACTTTGAAATTATCCTGGATGAGAATGTCATTGAAATTGAAGACTTCCCATTCCCTAGCTAGGTTTCTCCACCCTCTCTCTTTTTTTGTATATTTCTTTTGTAAACTCTACTAGTCTTTATCTGTTTTTTCTTTTAGTCATCTAGGGCGATGATATGTTGCTTATCCACTCTGAACAGTTGGCTAGCTGGAGCAGATGACCTTTTAAAGGCATTCTATTTTCATATTTGGTTCTGAATGGCATACATCTATGTCATGCAAGTTTTTTATTATGGATTTGTATATGGGCTTTGGATTGTTATTTCCACTTTCATGTTTTGTATTTGGCAACACTTGGCTAGCATGTTGATAATGTCATCTCAGAGGGAACTCTTATATTGTGGAACATTTGAAGGCATTGTTATCTTCAAAATTCTGAACTATTAATATATAATCATGCTTTTTTCGTACTTTAAAAAAATTAATACAAAAGAAATTTTGGAACAATTTTATACGAGGTCACTTCACCTGTTATTTCATCATTTTCTCAAAGTTCCTATTTAAGCTGAAAAATATCTCCTCCAGTGTGATCGCAATACAAATACAAATTTGTAGTGGCCGCTGTGAATTTGCAGCAGGCCCCAGTATATGTTGCATCTGAAAATGGGATTGATGCTGCAATGTTGTCCTCCCTTTGGTAAAAAGGATGCTTCATGCATAGATATAAATAGGTGTGGTTGATCTGCCAGCTTAGAGATATAGATTTTCAAGTAGGTGTTTACATATCATACACATAAATCCATTTCACAATGTAGACAACACCTTGCAGACATCAATAATATTTAGCATAATTTATCATAGTATTTAGGCGAGAGAGGACATTACACTGAAATTTAAACCTAAAATTTCATTATTTAAGATAATGGGTAAAATAAATACTAGTTTAATTATTGAAAAATAAAAAATACAATAAATAATTAGGGAAATAAATGTCAGTATAATCATATAAATTAAATGAAAGATACAATAAAACATTTATTTTATAAAATTGCTAATAGTAAAAAAAATCATTAAAAAAATCAATTATTATTATTAATTATAAAATAAATTAATATATGAATCAATATAGAGATTCATTGTCACTTTATCATGAATATAGTTATAATACCATCATCATTTATTACTATCACATGTCACAAAAATCATAATTCACATTTTTATGATGTTTTTCTTAATTAAATCGATTTAATTAAAAGTGAAGAAGTATAATTGTTTTAAAGATAAAATTCCAGCTTTAATTTACAACTATTATTGAAATATTCTATTTGATTAAATCTCTACCATTCAATTCATAATTATTGATAATTAAACTAAAATTTTGAAAACTTTATTTCAAAATAGATATACTTATCCATGTAAAATAGTTTAGATAGAAATAATAGAAAAGGAAAGAAAAAACAATACAAAACTCTTATTTTATTATATATATATATATATACTTTTGAATCATTTTTTATTTTAACAAATATTATTTTACATTTTTACAGAAAGAAGAAAGAAAAGAAATATATATATATATTATTTTGTTTTAAAATCAATTTAGTATCAAAAATTTAAGGTTTAAAAAATATGAAAATTAGAAATGCAAAATTTAAAGATTAATGCTTCTAAGTAGATGAGTTATTTATTTTAATATTATAAAAAAAAAAATTTCATTGTTTTCCATAACCGTTTTGTATCATTGTGGAATGTAAAGCGGTCCAAAAACCTAAAAAACACTCACAGTTTAGGGGAGCCAGAGAAAATAAATAATAATAGCCCAGAGCTAATAAAAATTGTAAAGGGAACTGACTTAGCCTATACAAATTGCTTATATAACTGACTTAGCCTGACAACAAAATAAATAATGATAACGTGGACCTAAAAAGATTGTAAATAGCCTGTAAGACTAGCCTGACAAGCTTTGCATAATAGGTGACAGGCACATCTCTACATTCATCCTGACTTGAGATCAAACTGTCCCGCTGGAAGAAGATCCTGTAAGTCAAATAGAATAATAAAAAAATTATAATACAGTCCAAAAGAAGTGCGAAATCAAATATTGACAGATTACTATAATACCTGTTTTTGCACGTGTTGCCAATTCTGTTAGCTCGAGCAATGCATCTTTTCTCTTTTCCTCGGGACCTTTCATCAAGTCTCCGAGCAATTCTTTTGCCCGTTTCTTTTCTGGTCCTGTACATTTACTTTTTGTGGTATCGAATATGTCCATAATTTCTCTTCCCTCTGTTGTAACCATTTCTCCTTTTTCGTCCATTAACGCCATTGACAGAACCCCGAATTTCAAAGACTTTAACAGTGTCCTCATTCCATCCCACTGTTTGGCTTTTTCGTCCATTCCCTCTATGTGCTCACGGAAATCATGAACACGTGCCCAAAATCTTACAGAAGCCCACTGTGAAAGATATAACACATGCTCTAACCCCAATTTTCCCTTCTCCTGTGGCATTTCGGAGTCTTGAGTAGGAAAATATGCCATCTTCATGCTATCTGTAACAGGTATCTCCTCTTTCTTCTTCTCATCAAAAGCGGGAACACAAATGAAGTAAACGTTCTTCATTTTTGCATTTTTGAGTGCCTCTTTGATGTTTCCTCCCAATGTTTTACTTCTTTCTCTGTGCGTGTCAGGATCCTTCCCGTTGCATAATAACCATGTCATTTTCCCTTGTATCTCTCTTTTAACCTTTTTCAAAAACAACACAGCAAATACAGAATGATTATCAATCCTATAAAATATATAGCTATTTTTCAAAATAGTATATTACGAAATGAGGTATCGTTCGAAAGGCTATTTCTATTCAATTTGTATAATATAAAATGAAATATCATTCCCAGTAAAAGAATGTCATTATTATAAATGCAAAATTTTATACACTGTGAACTTATAATTTCTACAAATTCTTGTTAAACATAAGTAAAAATATAATATCGTAATCCATTTATCCTAGTGGTAAGCTTTCATTAAATTTATATTACCAACCTCAGCAAGTTCGTCACCTTTCAAAGACTTGAAAAGAAGAAACTCCAGACATGACATACTCTGTTGTTGCTTCCATTCTTTGTTTCTTAATTCTTCAATTTTTTCATCAGTAAACGGATATGCATCTGACCCCCACCTGTCAAGAATGCTCAATATAGGCTTATAAGGTGCAATTTTGCCATTGGGTTCTATTTTCGTGACCACACTAGGATAACATGAAATCCATGATTCCGTTATTTCTAGATTACTTTTTTGAGTGAGAAAGTACTTCACTACCCTTCGTACTTTGCATGGATTTTCGACGACCAACCAAGGTGGGTCTCTTGGAGCCTTTCTTAATTGCCCAATTGGAATTGATATAATTTCAAAACCAGGTCTGTCTTTTCTTGTCTCATACATGTCACTCAAACATTGAAGGCCGGTGTGATCATGACTCTCATCAGCGAACCTGATCTCTATTAAAATCGTCTTTCCTTTCAATTCCTCGACACTAACCTACGAGTCACATTAAAAGTGTCTGTCAATAAATGAAGATTAAAAATGTAAACTACTGCAAACAACAATCGTCATATAAAAAGCGTCTTCAGAAAAAAATGGATTGAGAAATATAAAATTTTAATGCTCTTTTGAGAGGAATTACTATCAAAAAGCCAAAACTCAAATACCTCCTGCTGTTCTCGCAACAAACAGTTCTCCTCGCACCCATTTACAAACAATTCTCTTAGCAAGTGAATGTTACTCTCTTGTGTTCCTTCTGCAAGTTTCTTAAAAGAATGATATTTTCCACATTTACTTAACAAAAACTCCTCCATTTTAGCGAAATCTTTTCCATCTATCAGAAGCTCCCAACAAGATAAGTATTTATCATCATTTTCCTTTTGCACAATCTTCGCGCTCATCGCGAAAAATTTGTTCATATTTGGGTACCACAAGTTTTTACCATTTCTTTTTAAGTTGAACAACACTTTCTCAAGCAGTAGACGAGCGTCGGAGTTATCAACTGCATGGCTCATAATTTTGTGGGCGACTTTCCTCGGCAATTTAGGAAAAGGTTTGCCAATGTAAAGCATTTCAAACTTTATTTTGATGTCATCTAAGGTCTCTTCTATCAATGGGCACGGAAAATCTTGATTGAAATCTGATTGGCCGTCAAACATGAGAAGAAGGATGGTGTTTGGAGGACGACTGGATACTTTGAATGGCTCTGGTAGTCCGTCCTCGTAAAGGCGCTCCAGTTCGAATGACAATTTTTTCCATTCATTCTCCTTCGCTTCCTCGGACAAATCCTGAACAGAAATCTAATATCAGCGAAAAGGACAAATTATAGAAACCTACTATAATGATAGCATCATAACAAAATGTTTACTAGTTTCCAAACATCACCTGCCCTATATCCACTTTATAAGCCCTTGTCTGATGGCCCTGTGTTTCTCCCCATCTCTTTACCAGATTGACACTCTCTCTGATGTACAACGTTGCCAATGATACTATTTTTTCCATGTTGTTCATGCATTCTGCTTCTAACATTTGACAGTTCCTTAGATCGAGATGTTGCAATTTAGAAAGGGAATGAAATTTTGTAGGGAGCTTCTTCAAATTCTGACATCGATCCAAGGATAGAGTTCGCAATGATAAGAGGCCATGGAAGTCTTCACATAATTCTTCAAGTCGAATGCAACCTGATAAATCCAACTGCACCAAATTCCCTAGTTGAGAGAAACTCTGTGGAAGCTTCCTTAATATTTTACATGATTTGAGGTTCAGCACTCTTAACGGTTTCAACTCACCAAATGGTTCTGGAAGCTTCTCTAAAACCTCACATTTGTTCAATTTAAGGTCTGTGAGTGAGAGCTTGCAAAACCCATCGGGTAAATTTTTTAAACTTTTACAAGAGGATAAATTCAATACTTTCAATGACGAAAGTCGCTCAAAACTATCAGGAAGATTTTCCAGAAGCTGACACTGCTTTAAATTGAGTACCTGCAACGCAGTTAATGATCCAAGATCCTCTGGCAATTGGCTTAGAGTCGTACAATTTGATAGATCAAGTGCAACCAGGGACTTCAAGTTTCCGAACTCACGAGGAAAAACTTTCAAAGATTTACAATGATCCACTTTCAATACTCTTAAAGATTTAAGATTTGAAATTACATATGGCAGTTCCTTTAAGGATTTGCAATTTGAAAGAGTTAATTGACGCAAACCCTTTACTAGATGAGCTAGCTCACTCGGCAATTGTTTTAACCCTGCAAAGTTGGTCAACTTCAATATTCGCAAATCTGGTAGGCGCAAAAGCCTCACAGGAAAGTTTTCCAAGTCATTGCAGTTGAACATTCCGTCGATTTCCATGTACTTGAGATTTGAGGGCATCTGCAATTTATGCAACTGATATGTGAAATCAATAATCAAAATCATTCAAATTACTAGTGTCTCCTTCATTACATCCATATTTTTCAAAAAACTGAGTGGAAAAAGAGAACTCATCAAAATTAGTAAAACTAATAACTTGTTTAGTACCATATATTTAAAAACATGAGTGAAAAACAAGGAACTAAATGTGTAAAGTAGACTTGCCTTGCTCAGTTGATCCAAATGCTTGGGACGGATGTACCACAAGTATCTTATCTGCTCTACCTGACACATTATAGGAGAGATTGACGTGTTAAAACAATTTTACTACAATTTTACTAGTTTTAAAATTATAAAATGATCTGGGTATATATGGGTCCAAGTTGCTTAAAATGTTAATGATTTTTTGTTAGGAATAATGATTAATTAGTTATGTAAATTGCTGACAAATTATTCGACAGATTTTGTGTTTTCTGCAAAATTAAGGTAGCAAATTGTTGCTGGAAATTAGTTGTAGTGCTAGTAAATTTGTTTCAGAGTTGATTGGTAATCATTTTAGTAATAATTTTACTATATACGAATGTAGTTAATACATCAGCTTTTAGCTCACACAATAACTGTCTGTTATTTGTTTTATGTTTTTATATGTTTTTATATGTTTTTTTCTTCATAGTTATGTTGACTTTTCAGCTGGCTGAAGCCATTTCATATTCTACAAGTGGTATCAGAGCATTGTTTTGGGTTAAATTTTTATTGTTGGAATTTCGCCAAAGTTAATCATGTCAAATTCTAACAAGATGCCAGTTCCAGAATTTGATGGGAACGATTATGATTATTGGTGCATTAAGATCTTAACCTTTTTTATTGGAAAAAATTTGTGGGAGATTGTTGAATTAGTATATGTGGGGCCCGCTGATTGGAATGCCCTCACAACCAATGAAAGAACAACAAGAAAAGAAGCAAGGAAGAAGAATGCTCAAGCTTTGTTTCATATTCAAATAGCTCTTGATAAGAGCTTATTTTCAAGAATATTAGGAGCAAAAACTGCAAAACATGCCTGGGAGACTCTACAAGAAGCTACAAGAAGCTTACCAAGGTAGTGATCAAGTTAAGGTGGTCAAGGTTCAGACATTGAAGCGAGAGTTTGCAAATTTGAAGATGCAAGAAGCTCAAAGTGTGAGTGACTATTGTGTGAGAGTCAAAGATGTGGTCAATAAAATGGCTACACTTGGAGAAACTATATTCTATTAATTGTTGAATGAGGAAATTACACACATATTTATACAATCAATAGTCTCAAGGTAGGAATGCTAAAATTGCAGTCACTCAAAATATATTCTATTAATTGTTGAATGAGGAAATTACACACATATTTATACAATCAATAGTCTCAAGATAGGAATGCTATCTTAGATGTACAGTAGTGTGGTTGAGAGATTCTCTCAACCACACACTAAACTAGGAGAAACTATATTCTAGCTTATTCCTATTAAGTAGGAACAAACTCCTCAATTAGGAAATTACAACTATAGACAAGTAGGAATTAATTATTTCCAACTCCCCCCCTTAATGACTACTTGTCATGATAGTCAAATCCACCATCATCACACGAATTGCATGTACAAAACCTCCAAAAAACACAGTTTTCGTCTTCGGATAGATCCACAATCTGCAAATTTGGCGTTTCGAATACCGCCGAAGAATTGATCTGATCAAAATTGATCCGATCCGCCTCTCCCGGATACATCTGCAACTTCTCCGATCCTGCACCCCTTGCAGGCCGTCAAACGAAGTTGAGGCTTCCCGCAGATCCCCTGGAAGGTGAATTGGCGCGATCCTTAACTAAAAACCCGCACCTATTGGCGCGGCTAATGGCCTAACATACGGGCCAGTTGGCCTTCCTGGCATTGTTGTTAGCGCGAAAAACGCCAATCCCCTTCTACTCAGAGAAAATCATCTGAGTCTGAGCCAGGTGTTACTGCAGTCCACCTGCTCCTACGAGCACAAAGCTCCTGTGTACACACAGCCACATAGGCGATTCAGCCACAAAGGCAATCTGCCACCACCGGGCAAGTCCGATTTACCACCACCGGGCAAATCCGCCAACTTCAATATGCCACCACCGGGCAAATCCGCCAACTTCAATATGCCACCACCGGGCAAATCCTGTAGCTACTAGGACTCTATAGATGGTTTCTGGTTCACCACCAACCGTCACATTACAGTGACCAAAGATGGTTTCAGGCTGACCACAAACCATTACAAAGTGGTTTTGAGATCACCACGAACTTTCAAATGCCTTTACAAGGCTTACATTCAACATTTGGAGTTTCTGGTACATACAATGACTATTACAATAATATGCTAGGGAGTCTATTCCACAAACCACACTAAAACAAAAAAAAATCTACTTTGTTATCCACCATAACAGTTGTTGCTGCTCCTTTATCCCAAGTTCACATCTTGGTCATCTTTGTCAAATAACTTCTTGGAACTTCCATGAACCTGTCATTCGTTAGAGTCGCGAATTCTAACAAAATAACTTCATATTGAGGTCCGGAATCTCAATATGTATATCAATTTAAATTCCAAAAAATACTTAACCCAAAAAACATTTACCCAAGTATGATCCACAGTCTTCCCATATAGCCTTATCCTGCTTGGTAACTATGAACACTCGCGGGACTATGCCATAACATTCGCTGTTGTATACTACCGCTTCATCCAGCACAGGGACACTTCTTAAAAGGCTCTCCATCTCCTCCTCCTCTGCTCCATTTCCATCTCCGTGTGGAAGAGCTTTCATGAAATCTGCAAGAGGTTGGCTGTACTCGGCCAAACTTCGAATCCCGTCCCCGTCCTTTCGATTGAGTCCAGCACCAGCCAGATCGACCGCTGTGATGACATGGCCGGCTTTTCTCAGCAGATCTGAGAGCTTGTACCAACACCACGCTCCATGACATGCCTCGTGAACCAGAACAAAGTGGGAGATCCCTTCTTTTCTTCCTTTTCCCGATTCGGTCAGCATCGGGCGATCCTATTTTCAAGATCTCACTGCATCTGGGCCCTGAGATTAGTGATAACACTGCGTTGCCTCACTCACAAATCGGCAAAACACAAATTTCTGCTCTACACTTTGTTATTAATTTCCGAGACCATGGACAATAACGCTAGCCATTGATGGCAGGAACGCATGTGGGTTGAGGACAATAGTGATAACTACCTCTTCTGGCAAAAAAGGGTTTTGGACAAAAGCTTTAGCTCAGGATGAGGCCCCAGGAGTACGAATCCGGCATATCATCTCCTCGCACTTTCGACAACCATCGCTTTACATCTCTGAGTCTCAAGCCTTTTAAAGCCGTTTGCTGAACTTTAATCAAAAGCGGATGCTCGACCTGACCTCCTCTGTTCAAGAAATACACGACATGAACCTTTCTGACCTCCCCGACTCTGGGCTTGCGCCGTCTGGTCATCATACCAAGATACCGATCGTATGCCCTCGAAACGGCATGGGGAGTTGGGGAAAAACCCAACTTGGAGTGGCAAACACTACAGGATCACCGTCGGCATCGTCCCCAAGGAACAGGTCCCCGGTATCATCAACCGCAGAAACGATTTCATCGAGACACAGGGGAATTTTTTCGTACTTGTCAAGGAAGACACGTTCTGTAGGAGCAGCCTTTGCACACACATCCTTTACAGATGCAATTAGTGCAAATATCACCTCTGCCAAAGCAAGCTCATCATATTCGTCTTTTCCAACACCATAAACACAAATATCCGCCAGAAGTGTGTAGACAATGTACACTGACTTATGAGATGCTACAAAAAGCTCTTCATTTTTTTTGCACCTCTAAGATTCTCTGTCCCCAGTTTTACTAGAAAAGATCTCCAATGCAACAGTTCTTCTGCTGGAACACCATGAAATATTTCAAGAAGAATGTTGCCTTCGCGATTTGCAAATACCACCGCTAAAAGCATCGTGCTTGGTCGTTGGCCGAATGCGAGGCCGAATCTACTCCCCACCGGAGCCAAATTATCATGGGAAATGACTAGCCAGCGTATTGGTTTCCCCCGGAAGGGAATGTCACGCGAGACCCACAGACCATAGAACCATTCCCGCAATTTGACACTGATGTCATCCACAGTGCCTCTACCATCCGGCCCTATATAGTACTCCATCAATGCAGCAATCAGCCTGGTGCAATCTGATCACCCTCATCAGACCTCCTGAGCAAGCGCCTGATGCACTTAATTCCTCTAACCTCCATAGCAGCCAACTCTGCCGGATTGTAAGGTACCCTCTATCTCTTGTTGGAGACTGTTGGGATACTTCCTTGATCCCCACCTCGGACAAGTGTATTAAATAAATTTCTTCCAGCGCCCTGGTCCTTAATCCCAAAGCTTCCATTTGCACTATACAAAATTGATCCAGCCATGTCTCCTAGACCAACAACACGACCATATAGCCCTCTTCTCTGGTTTCTCCTTGACCGGACCTCCTTCCACATTAATGCCAAAGAACTGAACACGCATGAACAAATCCTCCACCGCCGCCTCTGAGAGCCCAAAACACGTCACACCGAATCGCATACACAGTAAACAGCAGCGGATCTAAACTCGCAAAACCTTCTGGGCTCCTTTTCTGCTCGGCCTCCACACGAGCACGCAGCTCTGATCTGGGCTCCTCCGCCTTCATCAACACCCTCCAATAGCAGCCTTCAGGATCGATCAGATCGATCTCTTTCGTTGCAGTGCTGATGATGCAAATCGTTGATCAAGACACGGGTTCCGCTACTGAACCCTTCACTACACGATCGCTCGACCAAACCTGCTGCACAGATTTTCTAACTCTGCTTAGCTTCAGGGTTCAATCAAAGCAACAGTTGGAGCTTCGGCTCTGTCGGATCCTCCACGTTCCTGGACGCTTCAGCATCTTGCTTCAACAATCAGTTTCCGACGCCCTTAAACAATACTGCCTCCCACTCAAACGACTTAGTGTCGATCTTCTCGTGCCGGGCAGATCCGGAAGGCATGGAAATGCAGCAACCCAGAAGCAGATACATGAGAATAATGAAGAGTATTACAGCAGATGTTTGTGCAAATAGCCCCACAAGCGTTCTCAGCAGCTTCGACGATCTTCATGCCGATTTCAACAATAAATTGATGCATCTAACCTCCAGATCAGCGGAGAATGCAAGCAATTTGGATAAAACAGTTGCCATAAACAAGCCGACACCTCGGGGCCTACCGAAAAGCATTTCGATTCGCTCATCGGGCTTCTTGAACCTAAAGATGAACGATGTTAATACGCCTTAGCGAGCGGGAGTGAAGAGATCGCCGCAGCTGTCCAAGACAGCACCATCTGTCCTTTCTCCACACCGACCCCATCGCCTTCGGCTCACTGCAACGGTTGACATTGTACCCATTGTTGTTGCTGCCTTTCATTTGAAAAAAAAACTCGACCGGCCTGCGTTTCTCTAGTTGATGGATAATGGATAGCAAATGATGGACAAACAAATATTCAATATATTCTCTTTATTTTCCCTCAGCCCAGGAGGGGCCAAGCCCAAGAGGAGCCAGGCCCTCACAGGCTCTGATACCAAGATAAAATTGCAGTCACTCAAAATATATTCTATTAATTGTTGAATGAGGAAATTACACACATATTTATACAATCAATAGTCTCAAGATAGGAATGCTATCTTAGACGTATAGTAGTGTGGTTGAGAGATTCTCTCAACCACACACTAAACTAGGAGAAACTATATTCTAGCTTATTCCTATTAAGTAGGAACAAACTCCTCAATTAGGAAATTACAACCATAGACAAGTAGGAATTAATTATTTCCAACTTTAGTATATGTGGGGCCCGCTGATTGGAATGCCCTCACAACCAATGAAAGAACAACAAGAAAAGAAGCAAGGAAGAAGAATGCTCAAGCTTTGTTTCATATTCAAATAGCTCTTGATAAGAGCTTATTTTCAAGAATATTAGGAGCAAAAACTACAAAACATGCCTCGGAGACTCTACAAGAAGCTACAAGAAGCTTACCAAGGTAGTGATCAAGTTAAGGTGGTCAAGGTTCAGACATTGAAGCGAGAGTTTGCAAATTTGAAGATGCAAGAAGCTCAAAGTGTGAGTGACTATTGTGTGAGAGTCAAAGATGTGGTCAATAAAATGGCTACACTTGGAGAAACTATAAGTAATGAAGTTTTAATTAAAAAAGTATTGAGATCTTTAACACATAGATGGAATCATGTTTCCATAATCATGGAAGAAAGTAAGGATTTGACAAAACTACATTTTGATCAATTGGTTGGATCTTTGATGTCTCATGAAGAAAGATTGAAGGACACTTTTGAAAGTGTAGAAAAAACTTTTTCCTCTAAATTACAAATTACAAAGAATGAAGATACAAGAAGCAGCAGTGCCAAAATCAATGAAAATCAAGGTAAATGGAAAAGCTAAAATTCTTCAAGAGGTAGAGGAAGAGGTGGCTCAAGTGGAAGAGGTAGTTTCAGAGGTAGAGGTAGATTTGATAAGAGAAATGTTCAATGTTATTATTGTCACAGGTAAGGTCACATTAAAGAGAATGCAGATTGAAAGAAGCTAAAAATGCTAATTATGCTCAAGAAAGTGGCAGTATCCTCAAAATCACTTATTTTTATCTTATGCCAAAGGTGAAAATACTAGTAAATATGTTTGGTATCTAGATTCTGGATGCTCTAACCATATGACAAGGAATGAGATGTTGTTTTCAGCAAAGGATGGAAGTTTCAAATCCAAGATCCAGCTTGGTGATGATAAATCATTGGAGGTTGCTGCTAAAGGAGCTATGGAGGTCCAAACAAAAGAAGGTATAAAGAGTATTCATGACATTTATTATACTCCACAATTGAAGCATAATTTGTTGAGCGTTGGGCAGCTATGTGAGAAAAATTATAAAGGTCTTTGAAAATAAGACATGTACTATCTATGATAAGAATAAGGGAAATAGGGTGATCACTGTTGTGCCTATGACAAGAAATAGGATGTTTCCCTTGAATTTTGATGAACATAACAACAATCTTGCAAATATGGCTTATGAAGATTCAAGTTGGTTATGGCATCTCAGGTATGGGCATTTAAATTTTCACAGTTTGAAGTTTCTAACCTCACATGCATTAGTTTTTGGTTTGCCCAAGGTAGAAGAGCATAAGGAGGTTTGTGAAAGATGTGCTAAAGGAAAGCATGCAAGGGAAAGGTTTCCAAACAAAACTCCATGGAGAGCTCATCACCCACTTCAGTTTGTTCATTCAGACATATGTGGTCCTATGCAGACTAAGAGTTTGGGTAAGTCATCATATTTCATCACTTTTATTGATGATTACTCATGAAATTGTTGGGTATATTTTTTGAAGGCCAAAAGTGAAGCCCTGAATACATTCAAGAAGTTCAAAGCCCTTGTAGAAAATGAGAGAGGGTGTAAGATCAAATGTTTGCAGACTGACCGTGGAGAAGAATTATGCTCAAAAGATTTCCAGAGTTATTTTGATATGAATGGCATCAGGAGGCAACATACTACAACATACACACCCCAACAGAATGGCATAGCTGAAAGAAAAAATCATAGTGTGGTTGAAATGGCAATATGCATGTTACAAACTAAGGGATTGAGCAACTCTTATTGGGGGGATGTAGTTGCTACAACAGTGTACATCCTCAACTGTAGCCCCACCAATGCACTAGAAGAGATGACTCCTTATGAAGCTTGGTATGTAAAAAGCCCTAATGTTAATCATTTCAAAGTTTTTGGTTGTTTGGCTTATGAGCATGTACCTGATCAGAATAAAAAAAGTTAGACGCAAAGGCTGAGTTATGTATTTTTATTGGGTATAGTGAGACAAGCAAGCCTATAAATTGTATAATCCTCTAAATAAGAAGATTGTTGTCTCAAGAGACGTAATTTTTTATGAAGGGGGAGTTTATGGTCATAAAAAAGGCCATGTTGAGAAGACAAAATATATTTTGAATGATGTTATAATTGTTGAGAATGATCATGAGCAGCCAACTAATGTTTCTGTAACTAGTGGCTTAACTCCACCAAGCAGCCCTTCATCAATTTCTTCAACATCAAGTTCAAGTCCAACTTCTTCTCCAAATTCCACAAGGAAGGTAAGAATATTGAGTGATATTTATCATAGGAGTGAAAATCAAGCACATGAAAAAAGCCCTATAGGTGAGATAGTCAATTTTGCTTTATCAGCCAAGGCTGATTTTGAACCATCATGTTTTGAATATGCATGTACTAATGAGGTTTGGATGCAAGCCATGCAAGAAGAGATGGATTCCATTCAAACGAATGACACTTGGAAGTTGACAAAGCTTCCACATGACAAGAAAACTATTGGCACCAAATGGGTCTATAAGACAAAATTTAACAGTGATGAGAGTGTTGAAAAACACAGTAGGATTAGTTGCTAAAGGATTCACACAGAAGTATGTAATTGATTATGAAGAGTCATTTGCACCAATAACAAGACAAGAGACCATTAGAATGTTGATTTCATTAGAAGCTCATAAAAAGTGGAGCATACATCATATGGATGTGAAAAATGCCTTCTTGAATGGGTACTTAGAAGAGGAAGTATATGTAGAGCAGCGACAAGGTTTTGAAGTGGAAGGAAAGGAGAATAATGTCTACAAGTTGAAGGCGGCGTTGTATGGCCTCAAACAAGCACCAAGAACATGGTATGCAAGGATTGATGGATACTTTCAGGAAATGGCTTCTAGAGAAGTAAGAGTGATCCAATCATTTACTACAAACAAGAAGGTATTGATATTCTAATCATAAGTTTGTATGTTGATGATGTATTGTATATGGGTAGTAGTTCTAAGATGAATGATAAATTCAAAGTTGCTATGATGAATGAATTTGAGATGAAAGATCTAGGCATCATGAAATATTTTCTAGGAATGGAGGTTTATCAAGTAAGGATGAGATTTTCATTTGTCAGACAAAGTATGCATGGGATATGCTAAATAAATTGGATATGCTTGATTTTAATCCATCCCCTACTCCAAGTGGTCATGGAGAGGTGTTATGTAGAAATGATGGCGCTGATTTAGTTAGTGAGAAAAATTACAGGAGTATTATGGGGAGCTTGATATTTCTAACCCACACAAGCCCTGATATTACATATTCAGTTTCACTTGTTTCAAGGAATATGACAAATCCATCTGAAATAAATATGAATATAGCCAAGAGGATTTTAAGGTATGCGAAAGGAACTCTAAATTTTGGTATTCATTACTACTCTTTTGAAAAGTTCAATGTTGTTGGATTTAGAAATTCAGATTGGGGAGGTAGTCTTGATGACCATAAGTCCACATTTGGAAATTGTTTCTCTTTTGGTTCTGGTTTGATTACATGGAGCTCAAAAAAACAAAACGTTGTTGCCCTCTTATCCACAGAAGAGGAGTTTGTTATAGTTACCTCAACAAGCACACGAGCTCTTTGGCTCAGAAATTTTTTTGGAGAAATTGGAGAAAAACAAATTCAGCCTACAGTGATTTATTGTGATAATTTAAGTGCCATCAAATTAGCAAAGAATCCAGTTCATCACAGCACGACAAAACATTTTGACATGAAATATCACTTCATTAGAGATTGGGTGCAGAAGAAGGATATTGAATTGAAGCATATAAATACTCAGCATCAACTAGCAGATATCTTCACCAAAGCAGTTGCAAAAAGTCAAATTTTTTCACTACGAGATAAGACAGTAAATCCTCATTAATCATTAAAGGTGAGCATTGGGAATAACGCTTAATTAGTTATGTAAATTGCTAACAAATTAGTCAACAAATTTTGTGTTCTCTACAAAATTAAGGCAGCAAATTGTCAGGGTGATCAGTGTTGGAAATGTGTTGTAGTAGTGCTGGAAATTAGCTGTAGTGCCAGTAGATTTGTTTCAGAGTTGATTGATAATCATTTTAGTAATAATTTTACTATATAAGAATGTAGTTAATGGTTCAATTAATATACATGAGATTTACAATCATTTTTAGCTCACACAGTAATTGTGTTTTATTTTATTTATATGTTTTCTTCTTCATAGTTATGTTGGCTTATCATCTGGCTTAAAGAAGCCATTTCATATTCTACAATTTTGAAAGGGTGGTTCTTCACGTATATCTTGTACGAAAACTTGGAAATTTATTAATATAAAAGGTAGTCGTCCCTTCTCCCTCACTCTAATGAAATTTCATTTATTCGTCCATAAAAGGAGAGAGGGTAGAGCTATAGATTGTTTCAAAGCAAGAACAAATTGACAAATTATTAGAAGATTTTAAAGTTATGCATTTTATTTTACATTCAGTTCAATCGTAAACTAATTTTTCATAAAAATTTTAACATTTTGGTATCATAGAGTCAAAAGTTTTGTTACACATGAATTTTCCTTTTTGTTGACACCTAATCATTGGGATTAGATGAAACCATGTAAAATAATGTAAATAGAAAACAAGGAGAATTGGAATATGAAGAAACACTAGAATATGAAGCCCAAGAGTCTCTCCCTCCATGTATATAACTCTGATCATACTTAATGAAAAAACACAATTCATTAAGGAGTTACCTCCTGCCCTGATCACATGGTATCAGAGCCAGCTCTAAAAATGAGTTGTTGTGTTGTAACTCTTATTATTTGTTGCCATTATTCTCTGTCCTCTGCCCCTCTCCTTTGACAAAAAAATTGTCCTGCATTTTTTGTCATGCATAACTATGGTGTCCCAAATCTCTGCGTGGAATAGAGGAATGATTGAAAGTTGGTGCTGGTATGTCTGTGAATGGTAGTTGTTGGTGTTATATGTAATAATAATAAAAACATGTTTATGAGGATTAATCGAATGGCATTGGTATTGTGTGCGACTAGTAAAGCATAATTATGTGACTTGTAATGCATCGTTGCACATGGCATTACTGTGTGCCATATTGTACCACATTTTTGTTACTATGCACTCATTCTCAATAGTGAGCTTCCATTTATGCTTGGGTTTTGAACAGTGACGAGGTGTGTCTCTCCGTGGCTTAACCCTCGGCCCCTCCCTCCGGCCCCTCCTCCTTCCAGCGCACCCACCTTCCATACCACACAGTTAGTACAACTTTCTTTGTCATATATACCACCCTTCGTGGCTCTGTCATACACCTTTTCTCTGTCAGATATACCACCCTTCATGTTTAATACCACCCTTCGTGGCTCTGTCATATATATGACCTTCATGGTTAATACCACCGTTTTGAGCTAGACAGGATTCATTCTAATACCACTGTTATGAGTTATACACCTCTGCTCCCGCATAGTTATATGACTCTTAGTCATATGTTGAACTTTCGACCATACGTTATACACCTTTTCTCTAACACATATAAACAATGTTATTATATAACTCCCATCTTCCCATGGCATAACCTCTGTCATAGCCATATATCATCCCATCGGTTACCACCGCGTTACCATACCACCGGTTCTCAAACAATTTTCATAACACAGTTATCCCCGCAGTATATTATAACTCGGACAATTAATACCTTCCATATAACACCTCCATATAACCCTGTGGTACATTATAACTACCACAGTGAATACCTTCCCCATACACTACCTATTCCCCATATACACCCTCCCCTATATAACCCTTCCCCAAATAATACCTCTGATATATTATTCCTCATTTTTTTTTAAAGTTAAACAAAACTTGCCACCAGAAGTGCAATTTTTTACACAATACACCTATTTTTAATGCATCCACTAATATCAATTGTTGGAGTAGTTCTCTCTGGAAAAGATAACTATCGTGAATTATCAAAGAAGATAAACACTCTCATTTTCAATGAGTTGTGGAAAAGCGTTTGTGGTGGAGGAGGAGATAATGAACCTGCAAAGCCCACCTCATATAAGGAGATTGCCATTTGGGAAAATAAGAAAAGAAAGGCTTATGCCTTCATTGTAGCGTCTGTAAATGAAAAGGTGAATCACCATATTTCACCATTCTCAAATGCTTTTGAAGCCTTACAAAAGTTGAAGGAATTGTATGACCCACACTCTGAACTTGAATTTGTCTAATTGATGATTAAATTCTTCAGTCTTGAATTGAAAAATGATGACCCTTTCGCTTCAGCATCAGAAGTAAGATCTATTATTCATGATATAAAAACCACTAGTGTTGAAATAGACATTCCTCTCATATCTTATGTCAAGGCACTATACCCCACTTATTCAAATTATCGTGAGTCATTGCAAGCAAATGGAAACCTCAAAGAGATTACCTTTGACTCCCTTGAGAAGAAGTTTGCTGAGAGAGAAAAGACTTTTGGGAAGAAGACAACTCATTAGTCTTTTGAAGAAGTTGTGTGTCTTGCACATAAAGAGAAGAATAATGCACAAGGTTCTTCTAGAGGAAGAGGTGGTCGAAGAGGAAGAGGAAGAAGGAATTTTAGAGGCAAGGGGGCCAGACAATTCCAAGGAGAAAAGTATGATCTTCATTGCATATGTTGCAATAGAGATTAACATGATGCATCCACATGTAAGTTGCCTTGTGTTACAGATATGTTTGGACACATCACGCCCAACATTCAGATTAGTACTTTTAGAGCCCATCAAACCCTAATTTAGTTGCTACATGCCCTGGACAAGTCATCACTTTGAATGCCTCCTTCCCTGAAAGTTTCATGGCCTAAAGACATCCTAAATTGACTCCTTGAAAGACCAACGCAGGTAGGCACATGCAAGGGTGCTCTGCAGAGCACTTACGCCCATGCAAGGGTGCTCTGCAGAGACTTAGGCCCACTTTGACCTGCGTTGGGCGAGATTGAGAAAAATCTTCATAGGGTTCTGGGAATATTCTTATCTTCTAGAGAATTTTAGAAGATTCCCACTCTTATCATTTCCTATGAGCTCGAATTTGGATATGGAATGAGTTAAGTAACCTCCTATCCTCTCATCCCTTCTCCATGGAAACTAACTCTAAGTTTGGAAGGCCATTCAATACCTCATTTATGACAAAACCACTTCCATTTCCCTATAAGCTGAGCACTCATCTAAGTGATCAAGGGTTGGAATTTGATGAATTGTAAGGAGATAATTTTGGTTTGAGAATTGAGATTATAGCAAGTATTGTTATGCTGCCAGAGTGTTGTGTTTATGATGTGATGTGGATGGAACCCAAGCTAGAGGAATGACTTTGGATCGGACTGCATGGTTGTAATTCTTCCTTCTACTTAGTAATGTTGTTCACACCTTTTTCCATATTCTTATTTTGATATATGATGTTTATATGTGTATATGCTTTCGAGTCCATTTACTTATAGTTGATAGATCTCTTGCTTTGATTGGTTCTTGTCTTCTGTTTATGATTGGAGGTACTTATCGAGTGAGTTAAGTTCAAGGAGCGATGGGAGCCATACAAAGGAGACAAAGGGAAAGCGAAAGAACAAGTAAATCCCTTGTCTTATTTATCTTCTATATAGAAAGGATAAACACTTTAAATATGTTGTTCTAGGTGTAGCTACCCACCTAGAGAAATTGTATTTATCCGTAGATGCAAAATTCCACATAACAAATTGAAAACTCCACTAGGAACGATCATCATTCTAGGTAGTTTATCCTCATCCTAGTACACCCTAGTAGACCTTACTTTCTTCCATTGATCTTATTTCAGCCTTGTTGAAGTGTTTTTTGGTTTTGAATGTCCTTTGGAATGGCTCTCTATCACTAGCGCAGGCTTGGTAGGGACACAATGTGCTGCAATGCACCCTTGGCTTAGGGAGAATGCTTTGAAGCGCACTGTCTCCCATTCAGGGCTACACTGATCCTCCTTAGGTCAAATTTCCACCTTTGGATTCAGTTTTTCCTCCAAATTTCCTTTTGTTTTGCTTGCTGAATAATCAATGAATGTTATGTCTCTGAAATCAAGATTGTATTTCCTTTCCTAGCCCTACTTTGACCTTGATTGTTTAATGTTTCTTAAGTGATTTATTTATCATTATCGATTCATTGTCAAAGTTAGATTATAGTTGATTAATCTTTGCTCAAAATAAAATGTCGTAAAAGTCTTCATTTCTTTCGAAAAGGAATTGTTGTAAATTCTTCGTTCTTGCAAAAAGATTGATTGATTGTATGTGAATTAGTTCCTTTTTTTTCATCTAAACACTAAAGGGACTGAAAAAAACTTACATCATGCATATTGTAGTTTGTGAATGATTTATATGAATAGCTAGGGAAATTGCATTAGGTGTGATCTCTGCTTTTTGTCAAAGATCTAATTGTCCTATCCTTTACTAGCTATGGTTTTCATTGTTAAAAAATGAAAGAATGTTTCTCATGTTAGTTGCATTCTAGGAATTGCAAAAATACATCACATGGTGAACCTTGACAGGCAAATTGTTAAGAAGATCAACTTAAAAAGTTATCTCAATTAACTTAATGTAGCATTGTAACTTAATGCATAACATTTAGAGGTCTAGGCTAAAGACGTGTTCCAGTGTCATAAAACATAGCAACTATCACTAACATGTCTGCGATACATTCCGAGTATGATACCTCATTCCACGTACGAGTATATCGTAGCTTTTCCACATACCTTTTGGGTATATAGGGCAGTGTTACAGTACGTAAAGTATAAATGAATGCTCTCACTGTGCGGTTTCACATTAGACAGTGTTAATACAGATTGGGCCTCCACGTACTTTCGAGTATATATGATAGCATTACATTAGGCTTCTATCCATCCTTAGGTAACTGACTCGGCGGCCTTGTACACTGTGATACATCGAACATAGCATTCGGGGAGATTGCATGCCCGTACTTCTCAGTTTGTAAGGAGGTATTCTACAGTTCATAGTTACTTGGTAATCCTTTTGCCTAGATTATCCCTCTTTTGTTTTGTTTTGTTATTTTGATTAAAATAAATTAATTGACCGCGAATAAAATCCTCCACGTCACTCCATAGTTGATCTTAGGTTAAAACATATGGCAGGAACTCCGGAGTCCTCGATCAAGGAGTTCCTTTTGATGGGAATCCTAATCCTTTTCCTTCTTTCAGAAATATTGGTGCTCCTTATATGGGCACATTGTCCCTTCCAGGACTTACATCGATTTGCCGGTATGGTTTTTCTAAACCTCCTTGGCCCCACAAGTGAATATTCCTACATTTGGACAAAATCAACCTCTAGTTGTTCCTAAAGTTGACCCTGTGCATTCTTCCTCGGTCGTTTCTTCCTCCCCTTCTTCCTCTTCGCCTAATGAAACTATTGGTACTAGTAAGTAAGTGGCTTAGAAGAAGAAGAAACAAATTCAGTAGGGGGAAACCAAGAAACCATTGCTTCGAATGCAACTTCTAATGAGAACCCATCCGATCAACCTCACAAAGTTTGATATCCTTGCAAACTTTGTATGGGAGACCATATTCTTCGAAATCGTTCTTGTATTCCTCGAATCTTAGAAGAATGGTCTTCTCGTTCACATCATCTTGTGTCATCAACTTTTGGAGATCATGCTAGTGACACCCCATCAACTAATGGTAGGAAAGTTCATGGAAAGAAGGGTAAAGTTAAGTTTCTGTGTAGGTTATGTGAAGGGAATCACCCCATTGACCTTTGTCCCTATCTGGATGAAGCCAAAAAAGTATTGAATAATCGTCCTCCTCCATAATGACTTCCATCTGGTTACATGAGACTCTCCCTTAATCCTTCACTAGTTGATGAAGTGACTAACCCAAATCAACTGTCAATCAAACCCACTCTCTGAATGTGAATCCCATGAGTCTATACTTGACCAATCACAGGTCGAGGAAACATTTGACCCGATTTCACCTTCATTTAATTGTACCTTTCTCGTAGAGAGTGAGTATGATACCACTCATGTTCTTTTTGTTTCTTCATATTCCAATAAGCTTGGAGGCAAACCCTCATGTTCCATCAAAACAGGAGGAAAATCCTTTTGTTCTAGTAACTCAAGGGGATAATTCTCTCATTCTTATGGTACCTCCTCCAAGTAGTTTGGTCACTTCCTTTGATTGGAATTGACTGGCAAGATGTCTTCTTCCTTCTTATGTGCCTTTCTAGATCATAGTACAGGTTTGTAATATGCTTGTACCTAGAACCATTATAGATGAAGGTGCATCTATGAGTATCCTTTCCTCCACTTCTTGGAAAGCGCTCGGTTCACCGCTACTTATGCCTGTTACTCAAAATCTGTTGGCTTTTAACAGAAGAACCAGTCAACCATTAGGGATCCTTCCTTAGTTGCCTATTACTTTGGGAAAAAAAATTGTTTATCTCAATGTGATGGTAGTCCCAGGCCCTTTAGATTACAATTTATTTCTTGGGCGCGACTATATTTATGACACGTGAGCTATTGTTTCAACACTCTTTTGAGTAATGTGTTTCCCGCATGAAGGCAAAATTGTCACCGTTGACCAGCTTTCATTTCCAGTCCAAATATGGCTTCTAGTCAACCATCCTCCCTAAATGGTCCTTTTGTCCCAATGGTATCTTCCCCACCACGGGTCAATTATGTGCCAACCCGTTCCATGCCTACATCAACTAACAATCAATTACGTGATGTTGTGCATTATGTACTAGGGGCATTGGAACCAAATCTCTCTAATGGATTCCAGAGTATTGTTCTCCCATATGATGAGAACCTCTTGGAAGTCATGACCTCTTGTGGGTCATGACAAAAAGAAATGAGAATAGTTCCCTGTCTTTTGTCAACCTCGTTAAAAAATGAAACAAAGGATATGAGGATAGTTCCTTGTATTGTGTCAACCTTGTTAAAAAATGAAACAAAGGACATAAGCACAGTTCCTTGTCTTGTGTAAGCCTCATTAAAAAATGAACCAACGATGAGGATAGTTCATGGTCTTGTGTCAACCTCGTTAAAAAATGAAACAAGGAATCTGAGCAGAGTTTTTTGTCTTGTGTCAAGCTCATTAAAAAATGAAACAAGGTTCCCTGGAGAAAAGTTCCAATTCAAGTCTTTGATTAAATCTCATAAAATCCCAGTCGAGTCTTTCATCTGATCTCGTAGATGAACCTTCATTCCATCCACCTGATAGCCACGAATAGTGTAATTAGGTGAATGCAATGAAGCTTGGGGGAGCATGCACCTAGAATCAAGATATCATGATGGGGCATGTAAACCAATCTTAAGCATAGTTTTTCATTTCAAGCTTGTGTAAACATGAAGCTGAATTCAAGTATAGTTTTTCGTTTCAAGTTTGTGTAAACATGAAACTGAATCCAAGCATAGTTCCCTATGGTTCAAGCTTATGTAAAAATGAACCCATCTCCATTTTAACCCTCATGATTGCCACTCTATCAACGTTTTCTGTCAGATGAGCCTTAGTTTTTCTACTTCCATCGTCATTATGTTATGTACCTAGGGGGGGTAATATGGGGTACCGAGGGAGGTACCCAAGGTAATAATGTAATAATGGGATGGGCCATAGTAATAAATAAGGTGGTTAACCCATGTCATGTAAGGGACCACAAGTAGTTAATAATAATGTAAAGGGCCCATGGTATTAGTTGATGGTATGAGGAAACCATGGTAATGATGCATGGTATTGTATGTATGAGGCCTATATAGAGGCTAGAGACTCCACATGGAGAGATATGAAGAGAAGTATTCTTGTATGAATGACTTGTGGAGTGTTCTCCTTCCTTAAGGAGTGAATGTATGGTGTTGCCCTACCTTAAGGGTTTGATAATAAAGATTCATTTCTATCTATTTCTATCTTGTTATTCTTGGGTTATTTCTATTATCATAATATTTCCGGGTTAGATTTATAACAAGTGGTATTAGAGCTACAACAAGTGGTATCAGAGCACTTTCTTGGGCACAAAAGTGGAATTTTTTTTACTTTTTGCAGGATTTCAAGGGCGACGAGTTTGCAGATCAGATCTGTACATTTTGGTTCAAGATCTGAAAAATCTGATTTCATATCTGTATTCCTTGTGAAAAAAGAGCCGATTTCAAAAAAACAATCGGTCAAATCGGAGTCCGGATGAAGGAGATATCGCTGATCAAAAAATCAGTAGGGTTGGAGACAATTTTTCGGGGCAGCAAATTTGCGGCGCAGATCTAGACGTCCTGGTGAAAGATCTGCAAGATCTAATTGCATATCTAGAATCTTTTTGAAAAAACACTCAATTTCAAAAAAAAAATCAGGCGAATCGGAGTCGGGATGAGGGAGATATCGCTGATTTAAAATCAGCACTTTTTTCAGAAATTTTGGGTGACGGCGGGAGAGTAGCAGCGCAAATCTGGAATTCTAGTGCCTGGATTAGGATTTCTATCACATGGGCAGATGAAGAATGATTGTTCCATTTCTAAAAACAGGTCATAATAAGGATTCTGAGCAATATTGACGAAACTGTGACAATTTCAAAATTTCGCCAATTTTTTTTGTGATGACATACCTAGATCAGAGTTCGAGGGACTTGTATAAATTTGATGGTTCTCACACGTCAACATGGCTAGCACAAATGGAGCAGTATTTCAGAATGAATCATATCCTAGATGATTTGACTAAGCTTAGGGAGGGGACCATGTACTTGGACAATGAACGAGGGTAATGGGCGGTATGGCATCAACGTCGCAATGGACCTTTCGCGAGTTGGGCCCAATTTGCCAAAGTTCTTATAGAATGCTATGACCATAAATCAATTCTTGTGGATAAGCACACACAGACAGACACACATCCTAGCAAAGCTATTATTTTACAGGAAAGAAGGAAACCAAGGAACCAAAAGGGTTATTTTTGGCTGGTATCTCGGTATTGCAGGTTCATGGATTGATTCAGAAGGAGAAAATCATTGTGTCCATCAATCCGAGTTGCAAACAAAATCTTATAAATGTCAACTTGGCAAAAAAATTGCAAGTCCCAGTAAAACAAATTGAACATACACAGGTTGATAATGAGGATGTTCAAGTGTACAAGGATTTGAAGATTTCTATGGATAAATATGTGTTGCATGGTGATTTTTATGCCTCAGAGATGGATATATGGATGTTGTTTTGGGATATCCTTGGATGAAATCCGTGGGTACTATCGATATTAATGTGCAGAAGAAATTCCTGAAGCTATGGTATAAAAAGAAGAAAATTACATTACAGGATATTTCCATCCATA
>APFE030471657.1:111364-141029 GCA_000404065.3 Pinus taeda
GTATGAGGCCTATATAGAGGCTAGAGACTCCACATGGAGAGATAGGAAGAGAAGTATTCTTGTATGAATGGCTTGTGGAGTATTCTCCTTCCTTAAGGAGTGAATGTATGGTGTTGCCCTACCTTAAGGGTTTGACCAATAAAGAAGCATTTCTATCTATTCAGATCTTTTTATTCTTGGGTTTATCTATATTTTCATATATTCCTGGGTTAGATCTACAACAGTATCTCATGAAGGTGTTAAGGTAGACCCTTGAAGAATTAAAACCATTAAGGAATGGAAAATCCCCACATCCACAAAGAATTTGCAAGGATTTATTGGTTTGAAAAGGTATTATCGCAGGTTTATTAAGAAATATGTGAGAATAACAGCACCTCTAACAACATTATTGAAAAAAGATGCATTTTAAAGGACTCCAAAAGCAACGAAGGCCTTTGAACATCTAAAGAGGCAATGTGCCAAGAACCGATCTTAGTTATGTTGGACTTCACAAAAACCTTTATTAAGGAATGTGATGTCTCAGGAAATGGTATTGATGTTGATTTAATTTAAGAAAAAAGACCCATTTCTTTTGAAAGTCGTCTAATCAAAGGAAAGTATTTACACAAAGCTATGTATGAGAAGGAAATGTTGGAAATACTACATGCACTTAAGAAATGGCGACCCTACCTAATGCGAAGACACATCAAGGTGAAAATGGATCATGATAGTCTTAAATAATTTTTAGAAAAAATATTATCTTCAGAAGAGCAACAAAAATGGGTCACAAATATGTTGGGTTATGACTTTGAAATCATCTACAACAAAGGGAAGCAAAATGTTGTGGCATATGCACTCTCAAGAAAGGATGAGGATGTGGAAGCATTGCTTTGCGCCATTTATATTATCCAACCAGAATATATAAATGAAGCAAGGGATGAACGAAAGAATGACGAAGAAGTGTGGGCACTCATTCAAAAGATACAACAATATCCCAGTACATCTGATACATTTAGCTGGAAAATGATTTGTTATGGTACAAAGATCGCTTATACATATGTAAGAATTCCCAACTCAAACAAAAGACTATTATGGAATTGCACACCTCTTCGTTAGGAGGACACTCAATATTTTTAAAAACTTAGCACAGGGTTAAGAAGGAATTTTTTTTGGATGGCCTTAAATTAGATATTCAAAAATTTGTGGCAGAATGTTTGGTTTGCCAACAAAATAAAGTTGAAACAATTAAGACCCCACGTCTATTACAACCTTTATCCATTCCAAGCCAACACTTGGAGGAGGTTTTAATGTATTTTATCACAGGTTTACCCAAGTCCAAAGGAAAGAGTGTCATCATGGTGGTAGTTAACATACTTACCCATTATACACACTTTTGTGCATCATATCATCCATTTAAATCCAATACAATTTCTATTGCATTTACGTAAACAATTCAAAAGGTACGTGGAAAGCCAAAGATTATTGTAAGTGATAGACATCCCATTTTCACTCGAAATTTTTGGACATAATTATTTTCTTGTCTTGGTACCCAGTTAGCTCATAGATCATCTTATCATCCTCAATTTGATGGGAAAACTGAGATAGTAAACAAATGTTTGGAAGGATATATTTGTTTCTTTGTATATGATAAGCAAAAACAATGGGTCAAATGGTTGCCTATGGCTGAATGGTGGTATGACACTTCCTTCCATACTGCAAAAAAAATGATCCCATTTATGGCACTTTATGGATATCATCCACCATCCATCACATCATATTTAAGATAAAATTCTAAGGTTCAAGTAGTGGAAGATCACATCGAGCATCAACAAAAAGTTCTCCAACTCTTAAAGGATAACCTCACTTTGGCGCAGAATAGAATGAAACAATAGGTAGATCAACATCACAATGAAATACGTTTTGATGTAGGTGACTGGGTATTCATATGACTACAACCATATAAAAGAATGCCCCTCAAGCAAGCTAGGAAGGATATAAATTATCACCAAAGTATTATGGTCCGTACAAGGTGTTGCAAAAGATTGGTACTATGGCATACAAATTGGAGCTTCATGCAGCTTCCTGAGTGCACCTAGTTTTCCATGTTTCATGCTTAAAGAAGGTTATAGGTGACAAGCTCCCAGTTCAAACAATATTGGTAGAACTTGAGGAGGAAGGAAAAATCATATTGGAACCCGAAGAAACCACAAAAGAAGAACTCGATAGCTATGAAAATGATCAATTTCGGAGTATGTCATCATGTGGAAGAACTTAACCACTAAAGATTCCACATGGGAGGATGAGATTTTTATACAGAGGCATCCAAAACTACTCAAGCATTGGGGACAACACTTTTTTGAAGGAGAGGGGAATGTTAGGTCACTATAATACTAGTGATTCCCCTATTACTATTGTCTTTGTAGCCTTTACTATTTATTGTGCCCCTATTGTCCCCATATTGTTATTATTGTGCTCCATAGAAGCCCATTATTGTTATTGGTGTTCCCTTATATTATTATTGTTATTTTATCTTTGATTATGTTGTGACTGCTTAGACTCCTATATATAGAAAGGAGTTTTTTCATTTGTATCATCCAAGAATTGTTGATTTGTGTAATGTAAAGGAGGTTTCCCCCTTGAAGAGGCTGATTTTAGAGTCGCCGATCTATCTTTTATTCTATTTTGTGAGTTGGTTACATAACATGAATTGACCCTTTTTACTTCTCATGTGTATGGCTGCAACATTGATAACCAGAGTCTGTATGCATTGTCATGTATTATGTATTATATGTGTTGTTGGTAGCATTGTGTTTATGATGAGGATAGATTATACTACTATTGATTCATATATTGTTGTTGGGGTAAATTGTCAAAGTTGGAATTATTGAACAGAGACAATGTATGATATTATTCCTTATCAAAGTATGTATGTTGTTTCTAGGGTTTCAGTAGGAGAGTGTTTTTGTATTTCTAATGAATATGTATACCATCAGGTTGTTAATGTATTACGTGTAGTTTTTGATGAGCTAGGGTTCACAAATAAGAGTATGTGTTGTTGCTAATGTTAGATAGAGTTTATCCTTCAAGCTAATGATCAAAGTTAGTGTAGATATTGTTTCTAATTTCAATGTGTTTGTATTGCAAAGAGGTTTCAGTGTTTTGATGTTGACATGAGTAGAGGTGGATTTAATGTGAAAATATATGAAATGATATCCATGAAGGGTTGAAGGTCAGCGCCTTCATGGAAAGCAGTGGTTTTCTTAGGGATTAGTGGCTTCCTTTAGTCAGGTCTCTAAGGACAATTTGGGGGTCGCTGCCTCCAACATATTAGTACCTACAAAGCCACTTGCGAGTGGATGCATCCAAGAAAGTGGGTTCTTGCAGCTTATTGGGGTTGGTCCCTCTAGTAGACGGGTTCTTACATAAAGTTATGGAAGTGGGTGCATCCATTAGGTAGTTCCTTGAAGTGAGTGGGTGTTCACATGTCTCACAAGTTGGTGCTTACATTCTTGTTGGTGCTAGTATATTATAAAAGATGATTAATACGAAGAATACAAAGATAAAGCATTCAATGGTTTGTCTCCATGAAGTGTTCCCACCTAATATCTAGTGTCCTTGTCTTGACGATGATTTAATATTTCTCTCATGGTTTACTTGTTCATGTGTATAGCTACTCTCATGCCTTGATTATGCATGCCATATCTACTTTTATGATATTATGTTGATAGTTAATTAATTATTCAATCAAATGTGGTAAAGTAAAAGTAAAAAGTGATTAAGATGATCCATATGGTACAATATTGATTCACTCCCACTCCCTTAATATTTTCAAGCTCCAAATAATTGGTGTCATACTATGTACCATCAAGTGCAATTTGACAACTAGAAGTCAGATATGGTAAAATTATTTTCTCATGGATCATCAAAGTGTGCCTTTGCCTAGTGGTGCAACATATTAGGTATGGGGAGAACAAGTGAAGATTGGGTTTTCATCCTGTGGATCTAATATCTAGAAACTAGTGTGTGAAGGTTATGGTAAATATTCTTCTTCAAATAAATTGCAGTGGAAGAATTCCCAAGAAAAATGTGTAATCTACAACAACTGCACAATGCTAACCTTGAGAAGGAAATGGATCTGAAATCTATAAAGGATATATGGGATAGGTTGTAGGTCTTGTATGGAGGAGACATCAGTAGAAATAATGGAAATATGGAGAAGAATAAAAGGAAGAAAAATAAGGGATCTCAGAAGAAATATTCTCAGCCCAATGAGATCCATCACCCTGGTGTTGAAGCAGATGTTAATTAAGAGAAAAAATCAAAAGATGAAGGCTCAAGAGAACTAAATGTGATGCAACAATGTAGAATGAAGGTAAGGATGATCATGATATATTTTCAATTTGAATTATATGATTTAGTTGGTATCCATTCTTAGTTGAATAGTGAAGATAATGATTAATTTGATAGAATAATGGTTCTTGAAGTTGAAGTTGATTCAACCATGGTTATAACAGAAAAATTGACTGTTGAAATAGAAAGGTTAATAACTATGAACAAATATCAAGGAAAATTATTACAACTAATTTATGCCAAAGAGTATGATCTGAAAGAATAATTCATAAGCTTGATGACGTACTTGGAAGAAGAAAAAATAATTCAATATGTGATGTGAAACTAATGAAAAGAAAGTGAGGGCAGATTTGAAAAACTAAAGGTTGAAATTGACTCTATAAGGATGGAACTAGAAAATAAATACAATCAATTACAGGTGGAGAAGAGTATCAAGATCTTAGACAACATGCTTCGTAGCCAAAGACCCCCTTGAAAAATTCTAGTCTTGGTTTTCATAAGGGAGAATCTAGTTCACAGGTAAGTGGAAACAATAATGGACATCATAAAAGCTTGTTGCAGAAGCAACAACATGAGCAACAAGAGAGGAAGAAAGTAACAAAACCAAAACCCTGGGAATGAACGAAGAATATAAACTATGTTAATAATACTACTATCTCCAAGAGGAGTATGGAAAATCTTAAACAAGAGGAATAACAACCCTTTTTCTCCTTTGATGGATGAGTTTGAATGTTACATCTATCATAACTTTGGGTATTTTGCATCCAACTATAAAAGCATAATGTTCATATCTTACCAAAAAAAATGTAACAATTTATTCATAAAAAAAGATCATTATCCTTCATGTATACGAGTTGATTTTATGGTTATTATTTCTCATGTAACATCTTTGGACATAAGGTAGTTGATTGTAGATCTTAGGCATGGAGTAGAGGTATGACCAATGTAAAACAGATATTTGATGTGGCTTGTAGAAGATATTATCATATTGCCTCATATCTTGGTCATGTGAGATGTTATAGTTGTGATAATTTTGGTCATATGGCTATAGAGTATAAGCTATCTAGTTTCTCAAGGAAAATCAGGCAAAGGGAATAACTTATCTAGAGTAGGCCTAACATAAAGCTATAGGAGATTGTGCATACTAGAAAGAAACTTGCCCAAGTATGGAATAAGAAAGAGGATAAGCAAGTGAAGTGTGATATTTCTCTTTTCACATTTGATAAATATGTCCATTGGTTTATAGAGAATGGATTTTCGCATCATATGTTGGGAGATAAGTAAATATTCCTCTCCCTCAAGAAAAGAAAGGGCGGCCATGTTATTTGTAAAGTATTGGGAAAGGTAAGTGAAACCTTGGTCATAGTAAAATGAATGTAGCTAATGTTCTATTGGTTAAAGGTTAAAACCATAATATCTTAAGCATGAGTTAGATGGTTGATGGAGGAAAATAATCCCTCTTGAATTACAGAGGATGCAATATTTGTAAAGAATGATGAAAGAGGTTGATAGGAACAAGAATTAGGACCCCAAAAAATTTGTACGTGTTGAAATGGAGAGAGAGAAAAGTTAAGAGATTGAATACAATCTCTTCCTCTTTAGATTTTGAGAAAGAGAAGCTAGTCCCCAATGTATTCCATTACTACCTAGTGTATATTTAGAAAACAATGTAAAATAGAAATGAAGGGTGCATAGTCTTAGCGGGGAGCATATGAAAACATCATGGGTTACATGAAAAAGTGATGATAGTAAGTTGTGGAAAAATAATGGTGTCACTAAGAACCTATAGTTAAGATCAGGTCTACAGGATAAATAAAAAAAGGTTGGAAGGTATATGAGATCAGGGGGAAATTTGCATGGAGTCAAAGGTTTGAAGGGTTGCATATTATTTTCATTTTTCTCCTAATACATTTTTTAATATATGTATGTATTGTAGCCATGACTAGAAGAGCATTTTCCTTATCCATGTTTGTTCTTATTTTTTATTTGGAAAGTTTGTTGAGTAACCCTTGTTTTAATCGTGCATAGAATCAATTGGTTCAACTATGTATTCTCTTTTGAGTGTAAATATGAATTGATGTAGCATTTTAATTCCATTTTTTAAGCCATTCATTATCATTATTTACCCTTGTATTATCTTTGTTAATCATGGGTAATGATGGTTTTGAATTCCTATGTCTATGAGGAGCATATTCATTCATGTTTCACGGAGGCATGAAGAAGAGAAACAACCATATAAAATGATGATTATGAACAACCATAATATATGTTTAGGAGGAGCATGTTCTATAAAGAATATCATTGTTGGCATGGTTGACTTAATGTCACATTGTTTGTAGGAGTTTTGTAAGAAACCCCCTACCATAGCTAGACCCTACTAAGGAAGAAATAGGGAAGCTACTATATTGACTCAAGTTCTAAGGTAAAGTTATGGAAATGGGGTCTAAAAATTTTGAGATTTTTCAACTTCCTCAAAATTTGAAATGTATGACATCATTACACTAGTCTCATAGAGACAATTCTGAGGATATAAATTTTATCCCAATCTGACCTCTCGATCGAAAGATAGTTGGTAGAAATTAATTAACAGAGAAATGAAATGCATAAAATATTGTAGAAAAAAAATATATAAATGCATAAAATTAGAGAGACACGAATATACATGGTTCACCCAATTTGGGCTACATCCACAAAGAAACAACTAGTCCTTCCATTTATATTATCCCACAAAATGAAGAGATATAACCTACAACATATCCACTGTAATTTCCTATTCTATCAAACACAACCTCCTCTCTGTCTCCCACATAAAATAATAATGCACAACCATAATTAAATTCCCTTGTATAAACCGAGGATTTCCTTCTAGGGGAAAGAACCCTAAATTAACATAACTTCTATCATCAGATCATCCGCCTAATGAATGACCCACATTGAATATGAAATTACAATATTTTACATTGCAAGTTTTCATGTATTTTTAGCTTCAAGGGTGCCTCCCTCAAACCCCCACTAGGGGGGGCTCATAAAATTTGTCGTCGCCCCCCTTGGACCCCATTGATGGTAACTAAACATGTGACCTTGTTTCCCTATTAGTATTGGTGATCCAGTGCATTTGAGACAAAAAAATCTAAACAATCTAGAAGATAATCAAGCTCCATACCCAACAATCTCCCATTTGGAGATTGATTATATAGACTCCATCGTTGCTTCACTTGTTGGATAATGACTCCACTTGGACCTAGTTTTTTCTCATCTTTAGCATCATACTTGAAGACCAATTGGAACTAGGTAGAATATTAGTTTCTCGCTAGTTATAACTTTTGTTAACTAATCTGTAGGATTCTCGCTAGTGTGTATCTTTTCTAGCTTCAATTGTCCATGTTCCAACACTGACCATATGAAATGATACTTGAGCTATATATGTTTATTCTTGGAATGAAATGTTGAGTTATTTACAAGATGAATGATAATATGGCTATCATTTTATAACCTTCCCATCTCCTGCTTCTTGCCCGATTCATCCATAAATCTTTGTAACCAAATCATTTCTTTACTAGCCTCTGTAGTATCAACATACTCTACTTTCATTGTTGAAAGTGCAATAACATTTTGAAGTTTTGAAACCCAATTGATAGTTGTTCCATCTATAGTAAACACATACCTTGTGGTTCTCATCCTATTATCTCTATCACCTACCATATCTGCATCAATATATCAATGTAGATCAATGTTTGAACCACCAAAGCATAATTCTTGATTTGTGGTACCTCTCAAATACCTGAGAATGCACTTCACTATCATCCAATGCTCTTTTATTGGATTGTTCATATACCTTCTTACAACTCCCAATGCATGTGCAATCTCAAGCATTGTGCATACCATTACATACATTAAGGTTGTAACCGGTGATGCATATAGAACTTTACCCATATAATCCATATTTTCTTAAGTCTTGGGGCACATATCCTTACTTATTTTGAAATTTCTAGCCAAGGTATACTAGCTGGTTTTTCATTTTGCATATTAAATATTTCAAACACCTTTTCTATCTACTCACTCTAAGAAAATGTTATTTTGTGATTTTTCTCGTCTCTAGTTATTCTCACACCAAGGATTTGCTTTGCAGCACCCAAATTCTTCATTGCAAATGAAATTGCCAAATTTCCTTTGAGCGCATTTATTTCCAACATGTTAGACCCTCCAACAAGCATGTCATCTACATACAATAGCACTATAATATAACTACCATCATTTTCTTTTTAAGATAAACAAAATGGTTAGAGTGACATCTAGTGTAACCTTGTTTAGATAAGAACCTGTAAAATTTAGATACCAGTACCTCGGAGCCTGTTTTAAATAATAAAATATATTCTTCAATTTTCACACAAACTTATCCTTCCCTTTGACCTCATACCCTTGTGGTTGCTGCATATATATTTTTACCTTCAAATACCCACGGAGAAAGGATGTATTTACATCTAACAGCTCAAGATGCAAATCTTATGCTGCCACTAAACTTAAAATAAATCTGATTGAAGTGATTTTAGCAAGAGGAGAAAAAAAATCATTAAAGTATATACCTTTCTTATGTGCAAACCCCTTCACCACAAGTCTATCCTTATACCTCTGTTTACCTCCATCTTCTTCCTTCAACCTATAAACCCATTTATTCTGCAATGTTTTTTTAACTGCTGGTAACTTGACTAAGTCCCAAGTGTGGTTATGAAACAAGGAGTCCATCTCCTCTTCCATGGATTACTCCCACTTATTCTTTCTTTCTACCTTCATTTCTTCTTCATATATTTATGGTTCACTAGAATTAGTCAACAATACGAATATGATGAATAAGAGCATTGTTTAGGGGGTCTACTTATCGTGGTAGATCTTCGAACACCACTTTCAGGTGTTTGAGGTGCCTGTTTCTATTGAGGTGCCTATTGTTGTTGTGGTTGTTGATCATTATGTTTTTTTGGAACCTTTACTTTTTTTGTGATCTCATCAAGAACTACATATTCTTTATTTTCTTTTTCTTGTTTCTTTCACTTCATTTGATCCTTGTACAAGACCTTTTCATTGAATATCACATCTCTACTCATAATGATTTTATGATTTTCATAATCATATAAGTGATAATCAAAATCATTTACACGATATCTAATAAATATTTTGTTGTTTCGTATTTTTTAGGTTGAGGGAGTAAACACATAGGACAACATAAAAACCACTTTGCAACCTGGGATCTAGTCCTTTCCAGCTTCAAAGAGTGATCTCTCTTTAAAATTTAGCTATGTTTGATGTGAATTTTATGCTAGTTATGATTGTACTGGTTGTTTTTGACTGGATTGCTTGGTTGATTAAATTGTTATAATTACATTAGGCTGTGGAGTCTAAATATTAACTAGATTTGCATCAAATTTTGAAGGAGTTTCACAAGACAAGCTAGGCTACACTAGTTGGCTCTTTCAGAATTTTAAATGGATTATGAAACAAAAGAAATATAAGATTCAGTAGAAACTAAGAAGCAATGAAGAATTCCTTAATTTGACTTCAACAAAAAACATATAAATTACTAACAACCAGAATAGGGTGTTCTCTATAACATATCTTATTCATAACAATTTTTATTATGTAATTAAGATTTTCAGAAATAATAGATATAAGAGATAATGATTAAACACATAAACTGAAGAAAAACATCACGATTTCTTACACCACATGAATCCTGTGAACAATGTCCTTGTATTATTGATGCTTCCAGAAACCTGAAAATTACAATCATAGAGGAAATTATATTCAAAAATCAACATCTCTTACTTCAAATGATGAAGTATTTATAAAAATTCTAAGCTAAAATATCTTGAAAAAATATCAAGTTTTGTTACAAATATCTCAAACTATATTACACAAATAGAACTGAAATATAGGACATTCAAAACTAATGAATGTAATTGGCACTATATTTATGGATTTATGGTAAGAAGATAAATTCGAATTTTATAGAAACTCTTATTTTATGAGGAGGCATCCAAGTCAATAAATGTTTTTGAGCTTTTTCCTCTCAAAATTATGAAAAATAGGGTCGTGTAATACCTTTGTATATCCCAAACCATAATAATCTTTAGAACACAGAGAGAGGGTTTTTTCTAAACAATGATGTTGGTAACAAGAACCTCTTTCATTTTTTAGAAACTCATTTCCACCTCCTCGAAAACGGAAATTGAAAACCCTGACTGAAAACAGAAAAATTCCAAAAGATATGCCTGCAAAGATTCATCCAAATATCCCAAACCATAATAGATGTTACAAAACTGAGAGACTTGTTTTTGCATAACAATTTGAGAAACAAAAACCTCTTTGTAATTTTTAAAATTCATTCACAATTTTTTGTAAACCATGTTTTAAATTACTGTGCTGTATAGGGAAAAAAACATAATTTAACTGACCATGAAACAAACATATGACGTGGAGGCGGGAGGTTACATGGATGTGGGGGATGATGTGGAGGCACATGGTTGGTGGAAAGGAAATGGGCTCTACAAGGGTGATTTGGATAAATGACGTGGAGGTAGGGAAATGGAAGTTGAGTGGAAGTGGGGGGTGATGTTAGTGGGAAGGCGGGTTACAATGGGACGGAGGAAACCACTTTCAGAGGGGGGTGATGGTTATTTGTGATATTGGAGAGGGGGGCTCCAAAATCATGAGGAGAAGACATGCAATGTTGGAGAAACCGCTTTTTGGATTCCCCCTTTCTGTTAAAGAGAATCATAGCGGGGGGAGGAGTGCGGAGTTTAACGCGAGTTGTCCCACATCATATTTCGCATACCTTTTTACAATAAAATAAAAGCTATAGTACCAAGACCTTATTACAATTTATTCAATCACATTTAAATGATGTGATTAATTTATTCTAAACATACTTAATTATCCTCTAATGTCGCATTTTGACTTGCGAGTATATTTTTTATTTTTCTTAAGGTTTTGAATTTCTTTTGGAAATAATTTACAACATGGAATATTATTTACAAAATTTCAAAATAGTAATGATCATCTATAATCGAATGATCCTATAAAAATTGTAGGACCCTAACCTAGGCTCCAACTAGGGATGTCACTCTGCTTGTGAGGTGTCAAGAACAATGTAGACTAGTAGCCTGATCCATTAGGTTGATCCAAAATATGAAACATATTCTATCATAAAAATATTTGTGAATGATACTCTTAAAACTAGAATCAAAACCATTCTGCACACTGAAATCAGAAACACACTAAACCAAAATATGAAATGAAATTTGAAACTAAAACTGGAAAGAATGCTTGAAAAAATGCTCAAATCACTAAGCTTATTTTCACATTGCTACCTACCCTATACTCTTTAAAATAATGCTGAATCAAATAATACAAAAATGCCAATGAAGCCACTAAAGTAGTTGCTGAAACAAGTGGACTGCTTGACTGCTTGTTAGCATAATCAAAAGGACAACTTTACTTTTTGTCCATAAAATCAAAGATGTAAAGTGCAATGGAAACTACTGTTGGCTTTGGTCATGAAAAAATGATTGAACATTGGAGCTGAAAGCAACCTCCATGTAGTTTTCGACAGGATCAGTAAAGGCATGATTAATTCGTTTACCTTATAGGCCTTCATTGGTCGATTAAGCATGGAAGATTTCATCAATTGTCTTCTCAAGGTTAAACCCTGATTTCAACTGGTCAATTTCAAGCTTATGTTCAAAAACAAAACTCTCATCCCTCTACAAATCAAAATTCAATACAATGGCCTCTTGTTTTGGAGAAGGAATATTTTCGAAGAATTGTTTAGGATCTCAGAAATTAAAGGACTGAATCTGAAAATCCAAAAGTTCAATATCCTTCTCAAATATTTTAGCAACTAAATCAAGAAAACAAACTTTAATTTGAATATAAAATTTGCTCGATTTCAAACAATGAAATGTGGTCGTTGAAAAATCTTCCTCAATTTGAAAATCAACTAATTTATCCCTTACTTCTTTTAAAACTTCACAAGATAGAGGATTTCCCAAATACACTGTCATCTCATTTAGCAAGAAATCTGATCAACTTGTAGTGGAGTCGCCATGAATGCTATAAAATTTTGATTCTTTGATAGTAGAGTCACCCTAAAACTTTGAAGCTCCAGATAGTTTGAACATGGATTCGCCAGGTGAATGATACAACCTTCTTGTGTCTCATCACTTTCCACCATTTGTAATTAGATCTGGAACATGATACACTTTTTTGGGGAATTTGAAATGTTCTTCCCTAGTATGGTCGCCACTATGTTTTCGTTCTGTATTTTTGAGGTTTAGGGAGTAAAAACATAGGACAACATCAAAACCACTCTAGAATTTGAGATTTATCCCTGCCAGCTTTAGAGAGGGATCTCTATAAAATTAAGCTATTTTTTATGTGAGTTTTAGGATAGTTATCACTGTACTAATTGTTTTTTATTGGATTCCTTGGTTGATTAAATTGTTATAATTGCATTGGGCTGTGGAGTGTAAAGATTAATTGGATATGCATCAAACTATGAAGGAGTTTCACAAGGAAATCTAGGTTTCACTAGTTGGATCTTTCAAAATTTTAAATGGAATATGAAACAAAAGAAATATAAGATCCAGTAGAAACTAAGGAGCATTGAAGAATTAATTAATTTGACTTCAGCAAGAAACATATAAATTACTAACATCCAAAATAGGGTGTTCTGTATAACATGTCCTATTCATCACAATTTATGTTATGTAATTAATATTTTCAGAAATAATACAGAAAATAGACAATTATTAAACACATAAACTGAAAAAAAAAAAAAAAAAAAAAAAAAAAAAAAAAAAAAAAAAACCATCACCATTTCGTACACCACTGAATCCTATGAAGAATTTCCTTGTATTATTGATGCTCCCAGCAACTTGACAATTACAATCATCGAGGAAATTATACTCAACAATCAACATCTCTTACTTCAAATGACGAAGTATTTATAAAAATTCTAAGCTAAAATATCTTGAAAAAATATCAAGATTTGTTACAAATATCTCAAACTGTATTACACAAATAGAACTGAAATATAAGACATCAAAACTAATGAACCTACTTTTCACTATCTTTATGGATTGTTGGTGACAAAGAAGAGAAATTCGAATTTGATAGCAACTCTTATTTGATGAGGTGGCATCCAAGTCACTAACCATCTTTGAGCTTTTTCCTCCTGAAATTTTGAAAAATAGGGTCCTGTAAAACCTTTGTATATCCAAAACCATAGTATCTATTAGAAAATGTAAAGATTTTTTGTAGCTTATGTTATTTGCAACAAAATTCTTTCTCTTTTTGAAAATTCATTTCCACCTGCTTGGAAACCACATTTGAAAACACTTACTAAAAACTGGAAAATTTGCGAAAATATACCTGAAAATATTCATCTGAATCTCCCAAATCGTAACAGTTGTTACAAACCTGAAAGAGGTTTTTTTGAATGGTGATTTTAGCAACAAAAACCTATTTCCTATTTTGAAAAGTCATTCTCAGTTGTTTTTAAACCATGTTTGAATTACTTTGTTGTATAGGGAAAAAAACATAATTTAACTCACCATGAAACAGACATAAGACGTGGCAGTGGGAGGTGACATGGAGGTGGGGGATGATGTGGAGGCACATGATTGGTGGAGAGGAAGTGGGTTCTGCAAGGGTGATGTGGAGAAATGACGTGGAGGTAGGGAAATGGAAGTTGAGTGGAAGTGGAGGGTGACATTAGCGGGAAGGTGGGATGGAGGAAACCACTTTCAGAGGGGGTTCAAGCTTGTTTGTGGTATTGGTGGGGGGAGGGTTCCAAAATCATGAGGGAAAGAAATGCAACGGCATAGAAACCACCTTTTGGAACCCCTTCGTTGTCGTTAAAGAGAATCATAGTGCGGAGTTTAACATTGACGGTCCCACACCATATTTCACATACCTTTTTACAATAAAATCAAAGCTCTAGTACCAAGGCCTTATTACAATTTATTTCATCACATTTCAATGATGTGATTAATTTGATCTAAACATACTTAATTATCCTCTAATGTTGCATTTTGACTTGCAAGGATATTTTTTTATTTTTCTTAAGGTTTTGACTTTTTTTTGGAAATAATTTACAATATGGAATATTATTTACAACATTTCAAACATAATAATGATTATCTATAATCAAACAATCCTATAAAAATTATAAGACCCTAATAAAAGGTACATTTCTTTAATTTTGCCTCGATATTTGTTCTATTTTATTTATTGATGTGGACAAAGGCTTCACAACCATAAGTATTTAAAAATTATTAGTTTACCTTTTTACTTGTCCATGCCTCCTTTGGAATACCACCATCCAAGGAACTTGAAGGCCCTCTGTTTATTAGATAAACAACATGATGAGCCTCATCAATACATAAATTATATCAGTCTTAATGCCACTCTCGAGCATATTAAAATCAACTTTTCTCGCATTTCTTTACATATTTTATTATATTTTCTTAGTGAGGAGGGTAAAGGTGAGATTTCATGTCATGTAGCCTAGTATGTATTAAATTCAGGAGTTGGAGTAGTTTTGGGATAATTTAAGTGGAGGAACTCGAAGCGGACAAGCAATAGGGATTTTAGGAGATTTGGTCTCCCTGCATAATTCCTCAACCATCGAAGATTCCTCCACCAAATTTCATCAGTGCAGAGTTACAAGAAGCCAAGCCAACTGAGTTCATTAGCAGCAAAGCCAGTGACAGTTGAAGACATGTCAATCTCGAGTTTGGGATCCAAGCCTCCCTAATATTTAGGAAGCTATTGGTAGCTTCATTTTGTATAAATAATAATGCCAAGGGCCTCATTAGGATTCAACTTTTGTTGTATCCAAGATGCAATTTGGAGCTAAGACATTGTGACTACTGCTCTTATGTTATTTTTGGCATTATGATGATAAAGAAAAGTTTTACCTTGATCCATCACTGAGTTGACTCAGAATGCTGAAGCTCTCAGGTTAGCGCCCAACCCTAGCGGTAGAATTTCCTCTTTTTGTGCATATATTCTTATGTTAAAATCATAGTTAGATTCTGTTATAACTTTGTAATTTTCTGAGGTTGTAGAATAAAATCGCAAAGATAACCACAAACCTACTTTTTAAGTTGGGATCTAGCCCTGCCAGCTTCAGAGAGAGCTCTCTTTGTAAGATTTAACTTTGTTGTATTAAATATTAGGCAAGTTATGAAGTTTAAGGTTTGATTCGTATTTGAATGATTGGTTGATAAATAGATTACCATTGGTCTATGGAGTTTGTTTCATAAAATACAAATTGATTTAAGTGTTTACAGATAGATCTCACAGGGTAGGGTAGCCAAATTGACTGGATTCTCTTAGTTATGAGATGGGTAAGGAAGAAAATATTAAGTTTTACTTTAGATATAGAGAATTGTTACCTGAATTCTATATTTAAAGTTCAATAGAAAACATGGGAATTATTCAAAGCCTGGAGTAGAGTGTAGATTTAAACAAATTTTGTCATTTACTATCTATTGAATAATTTAGATTTAGAAACAAATATGTGTGATAAACAGAGAAATATAAACACATAGAATGATAGAGGCACTTCACCAACAACTTGACACAAGAATCTTGTGAAAGAGCTTTTTGTATTACTAGTAAATATGTTGATGCTTAAGAAATGTAGTGTTCTTTTGTATAAAAACCAACATCTCTTCCTTCAAATGATGAAGTATTTATAAAAATTCTAAACTAAAATATCTTGAAAAAATATCAAGATTCGTTACAACTATCTCAAACTGTATTACACAAATAGAATTGAAATATAGGATATTCAAAACTAATGAATCACTTGGCACTATCTTTGTGGATTACTAGTGACAGAGAAGCACAATTCAAATTTGATAGTAACTCTTATTGTATGAGGTGGCATCCAAGTCACTAACTGTCTATGAGATTTTTCCTCCTGAAATTATGAAAAATAGGGTCTTGTAATCCATTTGTATATCCCAACCATAAGAGCTATTAGACAACAGAGATATGTTTTTGTAAATGACAATGTTGAAATAAAAAACTCTTTTAGTTTTTGAAAATTCATTTCCATCTGCTCGAAAACCGCATTTGAAAAGAATGACTAAAAACAGGAAAATTTGGGAAAATATGCCTGCAAAGATTCATATGAGTCTCCCAAACTATAAGAGCTGTTAGAAAACTAAGATAGGTTTATGTAACTGAGGATGCTATCAGACAAAACCTCTTTTTGTTTTAGAAAATTCATTCTCAGTTGTTTTTAAACGATGTTTTAAATTACTATTTTATATAGGAAAAACATAGTTTAATTGACCATGAAACATACATATGACGTGGGGGTGGGAGGTGCCATGGAGGTGGGGGATGATGTGGAAGCACATGGTTGGTGAAAATGAAGTGGGGTCTACAAGGGTGATGTGGAGAAATGACATGGAGGTGGGTGGGGAAAACAGTCCAAGTGGCAGGCAATGGGTGGTGTGGGAGTGACAATGAGGTCATGATGTTGGTAGGAGTGTTGATAGGAATGGAACGGTAAGCAGGAGTGGGATCAGGGGAGAAGGATGCACGGTAGCATAAAAGTGGAGGAGGAGTAGGGATGTGGCGGGTGAATGTTGGCAGTAGTAGGTGGTCAACGGGGATAAGAATTTGTGGTTTTCGTAGGGGGTAGGAGTGGTTAACAGTATGCGGGGGGTGGGGTGTGGTCAGAAATAATGAGGGATGGACATGTAGTGGCAGGGAAAATGGATTTTTGGAACCCCCTTCCCCCACCCCCCCCACACCGTTAAAGAGAATCATAGCAGCGGCGGGGGGGGGGGGTGGTGGGCTCCAAAAAGACGCTAGAGCAGCCCGATGAAAAATGAGATGTGATTGCGAGCGGGGAATATGTGCACCATTTAACCACATATGACAAATATCCATTTGTGGTTTTCAACTCGACATTGAAATCAAAGCTATAGTACGAAGGCCTTACTACAATTCATTTATCACATTTAAATGATGCGATTAATTTAATCTAAACATACTTAATTATCCTCTAATGCTGCATTTTGACTTGCAAACATATTTTTTGATCTTTCTTAAGGTTTTGACCTTTTTTGGAAATAATTTACAACACGAAATACTATTTACAACATTTAAAACATAATAATGATCAACTATAATCAAATGATCATATAAAAAATTACAGGACCCTAACATAGGCTCTAGCTAGGGATGGCATTCTCCTTATGAGGTGCCAAAAAAACCATAGGCTAGTAGCCTAATCCCAAATCTACAAGTTGTTCTACCATAAATTCTCTGTGACTGAAAAATCTCAAACTGAAATCAAAACCATTATGTAAACTGAAATTTGAAATATACATTGAACTAAAATCTGAAATTGCAATATGAAATTGAAACTAGATAGAATGCTTGAAAATTTTCTCAAAGCACTGAGCTTATTTTCACACTTCTACCTACCCTATACTACTGAAATTCATGTTGAATAAAATAATAAATGAATGCCAATGAAGCCATTCAAGTAGCCGCTGAAACAAGTGGGCTTCTTGACTATTTGTTAGCACAATCAAAAGGAAAACTTGAACTTTTTTCCATAAAATCAAAGCTGTAGAGTGCAATGGAAACTGCTGTTAGATCTGGTCATGAAAACATGATTGAACACATGAGATGAAAATAACATCCATGTAGTTTTCTATAGGATCAGTAAAGGTATGATTGATTAGTTTACCTTGTAGGACTTCATTGACCGAATGAGCATGGAAGATTTCATCATTTGTATTCTCAAGTTTAAACCTTGATTCCAACTATTCAGTTTCAGCCTTATGTTCGGAAATAAAACTCTCATCAATCTATAAATCAAAAGGCAATACAATCTCCTCTTGGTTCGGAGAAGGAATATTTTCTAATAACTGTTTGAGATCTTGGAAATTATATGACTGAATATAAAAATCAAAAAGTTTAATACCCTTCGTAAATATTTTAGCAATTAATGCAAGAAAACAAATTTTACCTTTAGGAGAATTTTTTCTCATTTTCAAACAATGAAACACAACTGTTGAAAAAACTTCATCAATTTAAAAACCTGTTAACGTATCCCTAAATTCTTTTAAAACTTCACCATATCTAGGGTTTACCACATGCCCTATAATGTTTCTTAGCAAGAAATCTGATCAATATGCAGTGGAGTCACTATGCATTTTCTCCAAATCTGGACTCTTTAATAGTGGAGTCACCCTGAAAAATTTGAAACTCTGGATGCTTGAAACTTGGAGTCACAAGGTTAATTATTCATCCTTCTTGTGTCTGATCATTGTCCACCATGAGTAATCTGATCTAGAACTTGATATGCTTTTCTTAGGAATCTGAAATGTTTAAGTCCCCAGTATGGTCGCTAGAATGTTAGCACTTTTTAATTTTCTGAGGTTATAGAAGAAAATCAGAAAGGTAGCCACAAACCTACTTTGGAAGCTGGGATCTAGCCCTGACAGCTTTAGAGAGGGCTCTCTCTGTAAGATTTAACTTTGTTGTATTGAATATTAGGCTAGTTATGAAGTTTAAGATTTGATTTGTGAATTGGTTGGTTGGCTAATAACTAGATTACCATTGGGCTATGGAGTCTGTTTCATAAAATACAGATTGATTTCAATGTTTATAGATAGATTTGACAGGATAAGTTAGCCAAACTAATTGGATTGTCTTAGTTTATGAGATGGGGAAGGAATAACATATTAAGATTCTATTTAGATATAGATCATTGTTACCTAAATTCTATATTTAAATATCAGTAGAAAGCATGGAAATTATCCAAAGCCAGGAGAAGAGTGTAAACTTAAACAAATTATTTCCTTTAATTATCTATTGAATAATTTAGATTAAGTAACAAATATGTGTGATAAATAGAGAAATATAAACACATAGAATGATAGAGGAACTTAACCAACAACATGACACAAGAATTCTATGAAAGAGCTTTTTGTATTAATGGTAAATCCATTGATGCTTCAACAATGTACAATAGTGTTCTTCTGTGTAAAAACCAACATCTCTTACTTCAAATGATGAAGTATTTATAAAAATTATAAACTAAAATATCTTTGAAAAAATATCAAGATTTGTTAAAGATATCTCAAACTGTATTACATAGATAGAAGTGAAATATAGGACATTAAAAACTAATGAATCTACTTGGAACTATCTTTGTGGATTGCTAGTGACAAAGAAGAGCAATTCAAATTTGATAGTAACTCTTATTGGATGAGGTGGCATCTAAGTCACTAACTATATTTGAGCTTTCTCCTCCCTAAATTCTAAAAAATAAGGTCCTGTAATCCCTTCGTATATCTAGAACCATAATATATGTTAGAAAATAGAGAGTTTCTTTTGTAAATTATGAGGTTGGCAACAAAAACCTCTTTCCGTTTTTGAAATTTCAATTCCACCTGCTTGAAAACTGCGTTTGAAAACACTGACTAAAAACAAGAAAATTCGGGAAAATATGCCTGCAAAGATTTATTTGAATCTCCCATACCATAATATATGTTAGAAAAGTGAGACTAGTTTTTTTTAATGAGGATGTTATCCACAAAATCTACTTTTCATTTTTGAAAATTGGTTCTCAGCTATTTTTAAACCATGTTTTAAATTATTGTGTTGTATAGGAGAAAACATAGTTTATCTGACCATGAAACAAACATATGACATGGAGGCGAGAGGTGACATGGAGGTGCGGGATGATGTGGAAGAACATGGTTGGTTGAAAGGAGGTGGGATCCGCAAGAGTGATGTGGAGAAATGACATGGAGGTGGGTGGGGAAAATAGTCCAAGTGGCAGGTAGTGGGTGGTGCGTAAGTGACAATGAGATCATGATGTTGGTGGGAGTGTTGATGAGAATGGAATGGTAAGTGGGAGTGGGATCAGGGGAGGAGGATGCATGGAAAAGTAGAAATGGAGGAGGAGCAAACGACATGTTGGGGGAATGTTGGTGGGAGTAGGTGGTCAATAGGTACAACGGTTTGTGGTTTTCAGAGGGGGGTACAAGCTGTTAATAATATGCGAGGGGTGGGGGTCCAAAATAACGGGGATGGACACGTAACGATGGGGAAAACCATCTTTCATACCCCCCACCTTGCCGTTAAAGAGAATCATATCAAGGTGATCCAAAAATATGTTAGAGCTTTCCGATGAAAAGGGTGATGTGATTGGGAGTAGGGAATATGTGCGCTATTTAACCGCATACCAAAAATCTCCATTTGTGGTTTTCAACTCTACATTGAAATCAAAGCTATAGCCAAGTCCTTATTACAATTTATTTAATCACATTTAAATGGTGTGATTAATTTAAACTAAACATAGTTAATTATCCTCTAATTTTGCATTTTGACTTGCAAACAAATTTTTTTTTTTTTCTTAAGGTTTTGACTTTTTTTTCGAAATAATTTACAACATGGAATATTATTCACAACATTTCAAACATAATAATGATCAACTATAATCAAAGGATCCTATAAAAAATTATAGGACCCTGACAGTTGCTAAATTTATTCTTGCTTTATTTAATTTATGAGTATTTGAATGATTGTTTTGTTTTGCTTCCATTAGTTGAAGAAGTAGATCAGTGGTATAGTAGTGAAAGAGAATATTTCAGAAAATCTTGTGACAGTGACCTCTTCCTCATCTCCCTCATGGGATCATGGTTTGAGGGTCCCATTCTCACAACCCCAAAAATAGATTTATCTTTTGATGATTGCATAACTTTGGATTCCTTGTTGAATAAATCACTGTTTATAATTTCTTGGAAGGATCTGTAGTTGTCATTTTGTTTCTTGAGTTTGTTGTAGTTTAAGAAGCTATTTCATTCCATAGATATAGTCATTAGCCATCAATAAATTAGTTTTCTCAAATTCAACTCATCTTTCCCATAGTTATATGAAGTTATGCATAAATGAAGAGGAGAACATGCGTTGTTGTAGGATTTGTTGATCTGCAGGGAGGAACACTTCCACCAGCCTCATCTAATCCTTCTCCACCTACTACCAAGGCCTACCATCCCCTAAATCAAATTTCTATTTTATAGCCACCTTGAGAAAATCCAACCATATTGAAGTGTTGGGCTGAGCCTTGGGAATTGTGCATCTTCCCTACACCTTATTCCACCATTAGACATCTTCCCATCACTTCATTTCACCTTCAGTACCTTCCTATAGCCTACAGCTAGTTTCCTGTAGCGAACTGGGCCATCCTATAGTAAACTAGTACATCCTCTAGTAACTATAGGAAACCCTGTAGTAGCCTGTTTTAGCCTATTTTGAGCAAAAATGTTGATCTAAGCATGGGTAGGTCCTCCACTTGACTTTCATGCCCATCAATTCTAGTTTGGACTAGCTTTTCCATGCATTTCTCCCTTGCAAAAGATCATATTGTTTAGCTTAGACTTTACATTTCTATATTGAAAACCAAAAGACTATATTTTTTGCAATTTTAATAGAGGATAGATAGTGCATGCATACCTCAGTCATAGGAGTGTTAGGATAATTTCCATGCCTACCTAGTCTATATAACTAGATGATAGAATGCAAGGTTAGATTAGTTCTCTTCTGCAAGTAATGTGTGTCAATCCTTAGCTAGATAATTTCATGCCATTTCATAGCACTTTCAATTCAACACATTCATTTTCTTAAAATAGGTATAAATTTACTTTTTGCATTAAAGATAGCTTTACATTCACTGTGAATAGTTAGACTCCTTCTGGTCAATAGAAGACTAGTTTAAAAAACCCTAGTGGTCTATCGCCCTAGTTGAAAAGTGACAAGAGTAGACTGATGCATCTATTATGCATATATCATTCCCAGTTTGATAAAGTAAAGTTGGTATCCCTAGGAGTTGCAACATCCTTGCTGCAATACTGGGGCTTATCAATTTTTGGCATCATTTATGGGGAGGTGTCTAAGTAGTTGCTATTTCTTCTTTCCTTTTTGTTTTACATTCAGTAAGCAGTTGCAATTTCTATTTTCCTTTCTATTTGACATTTAGTAAAAAGTTGCAGTTGTTGCTTTCTTTATATTTTGTATTCAATAGATAGATACAATCTCTGATTTCTTTCTATTTTGCAAGTAATCCTGAAAAAAAAAAAAATTAAAAAATAAATAAAAAATAATAAAAAAGGAAAATTTCTTTCATGCCTCTTAGGAGTAGAGACAATTTAGGAAAATTCTTTCCAAATACTCCCACACCATCAAATATCCAACCTTCCCTCTTCTTTAGTGGATGCCACCTTCCCTCTCTGACTGCAGGGGAGTTAGAGGACCCATTAGGAGAACAACCTGAGATATTTGAAGAACCTATTGGGGAAGAAGAAGGAGAAACCCTTCCACACACGTACAACGTGGCTGAATATAGAAATAAAGGTGCTTTCCCCATCTTAGAAACCAATGAAGATGTTATAATGAAAAACATAAGCTGCTATGCCCTTCCACACTTCCATGCCTTAACGTCAAAAGAACTTGATACCTTCTTGTTTGAGTTTGCTGTAATCTGCAGAACTTATGATTATACCTTTGATGACCAGAAGTTGGGATTGTTCCCATCCACCCTTAAGAATGTAGTCTTACGTTGGTTCATTGGTTTACCTGGGGACAACATCACTTCCCGGGCTCAAATGAAACAATCCTTGAATAACAAGTATAGGGACTAATGTAGATCTAAGAATACCAAAGATGAAATCTTCAGAATGACCTTGGGGCATGATTAATCCTTGGAATATTATGAGGAAAGGTTCCAACTTAGGTACAAAAGGGCCAGATGCGTCCTCGACCCAAAATCACAAAAGTTAGTCCTTATTAGAAGGATCAGGGAAGATATCCTATAAACCCTAAACATGTTGTTTAGAGGGGACATTTACCAAGTATTGTATGATTATATCAAAATATTTTTCAAAAATCATGCTACATACCCTTTCTTTGCGAATGGACACCATGCCAATCAAGAGGAAGTTGGTGGAAGTAGAAAGAGCTTTATCTCTCTTTTTCCCTAGACGCACCAGAAGGCACCCTAGAAATGAATGTTCATTAAATCTTATAGATATCTTCTTGGTCTATGAGGAAAACTACTCCATAGAAAAGTGCCCTTCTTTGCCTGGATTGATAGTTTTGTATCAAGGAATTGAAGGTGTGACTGAACAACTCTTCTATATCAATCAGAGGAGGCCTCAAAGACCTTGAACATAGCAATAGGGCATTCAGGAGGTGCCCTATTCATATTACAACCCCAATTAGAATGCATCAATTCCCCCTTGGTGTCCTCCTTCTCATCCTTCATGGTCTACACCTTCTCCCTAGTCTTATGCACCTCAATACCATTCCCAACCTGCTAATAAATCATTTCATCCATATTCTCCCCCAAAACCTTAGTGGAATACACCATCAAAGGTGTGGAGGCCCCCATTCAACCAATCTCCACCTTTACTACCTCCACCACCATCTCAACCGAATCTCCTTCACCCTACTCCACCTAAGCAACCTCAAATGTCTAGTCAGCGAAATCCGAACCCGAATAACAAGTAGGCATAACAGGTCTATAGTGGAGAGGCATCCTACATTGCCTATGCTATGGAAATTTATGACCTCAATATTCACCTGAGAATCTTGAAGAGGAAAAGAAAGAGACTGTTCCTCAAGCCAATCCACCTCCTTTTCCTAAGATACTAATCCATCGTAGCCAACACACAGTAGAAAAGACTGAACTTTCGAGTGAATTAAAAACCTTTTGTGTTAAAATCCCACTCCTCGAAGCTATCAAGAATGTCCCCATCTATAACAAGTTAATCAAGAAGAAATGCTTCAAATATCTTGGGAGGAAAAAGAAATACACCCCTACCATTAATGGCATTGGACAATTGTCTGACTTAATGTTGGGGAGAGTGATTTTCCCAAAGGATATAAACCCTGGAAGTCCTATGATACATGTGCACATTGATAGAATCACTATCCCCCATAGCTTGATTGATGTTGGGCCTTCCATTAATGTGATGGGCAAGGAGACCATGCTTAAACTGAATCTTCAAGAATAATTAAGGAAGACCACAACAATATTGTAGCATGTAGATAGATCCACAACTCCTGAGGGAGTTGCTAAGGATGAAATAGTCCATATTGATTCCTGGAATTACCCTATTTACTTCTTATTTCTCAAACCTAAGACAAAATTCAATGTTTATTCTCTCATCGTTGGAAGTCCATGGCTAGGTCTATTGATGCATACATAAGTTCTAGTCGTGTACCCTCCTCCTCAACCATCCCTAGAGCACGACTTACACTTATGGTTGGAAGAGGAGGAGTAAAATGAAGTATACCATGCCACATCTTACCCAATATGTACCCTATATGTTATAATAGGAGGGGGCCAACGTAATGAAGAAGACCTAATTGATCAAACCCTCTAGAATCATCCCCCTAATACCATGTCTCTTGATGAGTAAGTAAAGAAATCTGAAGATAATCCTTGTATTGATTTGTGCCTAGCTAACTCAAGTCCTACTCATGTAAAGATGATATCATTCGGTCCAGCTAAAACATCGAAAATCAACCCCGCTCTCTATACACATCAAGAAAAGGAGTGTTGGAGAGGTAAATCCCCTCTACGGATAGAGGCGATCCCTACTAGCCCAACAGGGGTCTAGCAACAATCAAACAATGCTACACTGCAGGTTCCTAGTTGTAATTAACAAGTGGGTAAAAGAAACCTACTTGGATTCCAACGCTATGTTTGTCGAAGAGATGATCCTCTCGCTCCTTCGCCCCAGCCGATCACGATTCTCGGCTATCCTCGCGGACGAACACCTGCACAAGCAAAAGAGAGCAAACAAGAGCGTAAAATCTACTAACAACAACTATGTATCAGTCAGGAAGGATACAATTTACATCAGTCATTCATTGGACAAATGGAAATGGAACCATAAGAGTAGTCATCTATCTTTATTAACAGAAAGTAGAGTAAGGTACAACCGAAGTCCAGACGTTGAGTCCTTCCCTAGAGGGTCCAGCCAGCATGTCTTCCAAGCATTCACCTTTGAAGCAAATCTCCCAAGTCATAGAGGTCTCTCTCTCACATACAAGGCAACAAGCTCATGACCTTCCTCAAGCTCAAAGCAATCCTCACACAACACACCAAATGCCTACAAAGAGCAGCACTAATGCACTAATAATTCCTCAAACAAAGTCTATATGTTCCAAACTAGCTGCTCATGGGCAATGGAGGAGGCTTATAAAGGAGAAGGAGTCTCCATGAATAGGTAAAGGATGAGCTTTCCCCCAAGATAAGTGGATGGTCAGTCGAACAGACATGCCAGAGGAAGGATGGCGACCTCAACAATGCTAACAACCAAGTCTGGAGGGATCTGGAAGGTTGGTTGTTAGAACAAATTCGCCCAAACAGGATCAGCGCGGGTGAGACACTGAGCTGGCGCGCTGACATCGCAGATCACTATAGAGGAGGCCCGGTCAGCGCTCAACAGGACAAACGGAGGGTGCGCTGTCCGTAAAATTGGACTAGCGCGGAAAAGACGTGTGCTTCCGCGCTGGCAGCGCAACAGTAACACTGGCCTCCGCCTGTCAGCGCGGTTATTTGATTAACAGACGTGATGATTCATTTAACTTAGGCAAAGAGGGTTTTTTAGCCATTTTGAGGAGCATGAGCATAGGTGAATGTGGTTTCACAACACAGTAGGGAGATTGGCATGATGGGAGCGACATTTTACTGTGTAACAGATGCCCCCTAAAGCATGAAGCCCGAGAGAGTGGGAGGGGTGAAATGCTTTACAAGACTGTTGGACTGGAACACCACCGGAGAGAACCTGCAGGTGGATACAACTGATATTTCAATTACATGTAGTCTAGGCACGGGCGCAGCCATCCAAAAGACATATAGAAAAAGGGTTTGTGGCGTGGACGCAGCCACCCAGCTGGAAAGACCATAATGATAAGAGGTATGGTCGCAGCCATCCTTAAGAGGATTCAGGTATGGTCGCAGCCATCCATCAATGAGTCATGTAATGATGTCCCACAAAATCGCAACCTGGTCCACAATGGACTAGAACCAGGGTCTTGCGCTCCATCCGAATCTGAACAAAGTACAAGTTCAAACATGTGAATATATGTGTCAAACTCGAACATGCTTGAACATCGCCTGATTACCAGCCAATGATGAAAGCTGTTAACAGACACAAGAGGGGCCACCAATGATGACGATGGTCCTCAAGGTACTATAGGTACAATCCACGGCATGTGAACGAATGAGCCGATGTCGAACACCCGCGGAATCATTCGATCAGAGGCTAATGATGAAAACCTCGCGTCGAACACGAAGGACCTGCCATTAAGGCATGCAGGCCCCAAGGTACCTGAAGGGAGTCTCTAGGTCACTCCTGGATAATGAGCTAAAGTCGACAGTGGTATGTTCTTTGTCGAAGGTTGGCCATAGTGTTTCCCACATCATTGACGCGAGACAGGTAGAGACAAGTTTGTTTTGCGTGAAATATCAGAGGGAGGTTATACTTGCAGAGGTTGACTTCTCTTGAACATATCGGCGGCACAATGAAGGATTTGGCAGTATTTGGGGGTCAAATGATCAGAGTTCGAAATGAGGAGGCAGTGAGCAGATGAGTGGCCAAATAGGATAACCCAAACCCATGGAGGCAAAAGTGAAGCGAGGTGAGATGTCCCCACCCAGACACGAATGAAAACAGTGCCATGTTCAAGAGCGACATACTGCCGATGACGACGATCACGGTTCCTTTATTTCCCCCACCATTTCTGGCGAGTACCCCGGTTATTTTTGGATGACAAGCTTGACGGGGATAGCATATGCTTGGAAGGCGTCATTTCGACAAAGCCCGATGTAATTCAGTTTTAACGAGCCTGACAAAGGAAAAACTCGGCGCCTTTTCATGTTTAGAGAGTTTGAAAAGACAGCTGAAAAGGAAACTCCTGGGGGGTGCTTTTTCGTAAAGTTGTGTCTCTCGAGCCCGAAAAAGTATAAAACGATGCTTGAAAGAACCGCCCGATCATTGCGACCGAGGAGTAATTTTCATAAATAGTGATATTGACCTGAAAAAGTAAAAAAGCGATCGATACCACGTCGTTTTAGGACTGATAACGAGCGCGAAACGACAAACGCCCGACGATCTTTGTTATTTTAAACGGTCAAAAAAGAGCTTTAAAACGACCGCCTCTCGTTCCTTTTAGACGAGCTGAGAGGGGGCTCGGCAATCTTTTCTTGTTTTGTGTCGGAAAAGAGCTTAATGATGACATTTTGGGTATCAAGTGTACAGGAATTCACCGCGACCATGTTGTTGTCGAGGACCTGCACATGACAAATACCCGCATAAACCTGTTCGATAGGGCGAAAAATCATAATAAAATATGCCTTGAGACATAATCTACCACATCTAGATGAGTTCATGGCAAAAACATAGTAAAAAACCCACATTTACAAGGAATTTTGACCAAATTTGAAAATTTTACTATAAATAGGAGGTTTTTAAAATCATTTTTACCATTTTACCATTGGAGCTCTGGAGGACGTGAAATTACTACAAAGTTGACGGAGCTGATTCTGCCTCATCCGGACGCTGATTTCCTGACCGCTTGTTCCAGGTAGGTTCCCCTTGCCTTGTCTTGCATTTCGATTATATTTTTGTGCATTTTTACCGTAAGATTTGGCCATTTGGCCAAAATCTTTGCGCGTTGGAGCGCTCTCGGTCAGCGCGGATTTCCCTATCGGGTCCGCGCTGATCGGGCTTTCCAACACGTAGCCCATTCTGGGTCAGCGCGGAAAACCCGTGTCCTTCCGCGCTGACCCAGTGAAAAATACACGGGGCGGCCATTTCCAGCACGATTGCTTTTAGAAATAGTCGCACTGGCGCCGAGACACATTAATTTTTTTAAATTTAAATGTTTTCTTCCACATGCAAGTTTCTAAATGGGTCTTGGGTGCTTTTGCAGGGCACAATGGCTTTTACTTGGCAGGAGAGGGACCATGACAATGAGGATATGGCCGCTCTTGCTGATGCCGGATGCCGCAATGCTATGCGGGCATGCGGTTTGCTGAAGTTCTTCCGTACTCCGAGACTGAGAGCCCAGCCAGACCTGCTGGAGCTGTTGATCAGGGCGTAGAACCCAGTGGATGGAAAATTCACCATCCGGGGTCGAGACATTGAGTTCGACTCCAGTGATATATACTTTTTGACTGGGTTGTCCCGCCGAGGTCCGGTGCCCATCCTAGAGGGGCAGCGTCCTAGTGGCGAGACGCTAGACCAGTTGATGGCTCGTGTCTGCCCACAGGCGGTTAAGACACGGAGTGGGAAGTGCAGCATCCCATCGGTGGGTGTCGGTGAGTGTGCCGACATAGTTCTCCGCACTATCCTCTTTCTGGTCACGCGGGTAGCGAGGAGTTTGGCGAACCATGAGGCCTCAAAGGCCAATCTCTTACTTGCTCTAGATTGCTTAGAGCCTATGATCTTTAACTGGGCGACTGCTGTGACGAATAGCATGAAGAGGCAACTGAACAACTGTCGACGTGGAGAGTCGAAGCAGTTTGGTTATGGTTCTCTTCTGCTCCCACTGATGTTCGAGCGGGTGCCGGCCCTCCGGCTACAGACCATGGTGCTAGACCCACCACGCAATGCGCGGGAGACGAGGGCCACTAAGTGGTCCCGAGTCATGCCTCGTAGAGGTGGTGGACGATCAGTGTCATGGGGCCTTTGTTTCAGAGAGTGGCTAGAGAGCCAGGGTATCTTTGTCGAGGACTGGCCATATGCCAGTATCGACTTCCAAGGAGATCCGGACATGCCGCTGCCTGCGGGAAAGCAGTGGGACGACGGAGGTATGACACTTGATTTTTTCATTTTCGTTTATATGATGTTTTTGTATTTTGGATGTACATGTCTTAATATATGCTCTTGTTGTGCAGATGTTGGACCTGTGAGACCTCTCGGCCTAGCTCCAGAAGCGCGGAGGGCAGATCAGGGTGCTGGCGCCTTGGCTTTGGCTCCCGTGGGAGGTGACCAGGCGGAGACCGTGATCCGCAACCTGGAGGGGTTGCTAGCAGGGATCCCTGATTACTAGGGGATCGAGGAGGTTCCTTTAGCTGCACAGGTTCATACAGTGGGTGTGGAACCCAGGATGCACCGCTTATTGAGGCGGGTGGCACGAGCGGCGACGGTCTACAGAGAGCATAACCCACCACAGTAGTCGCCTAGGTTTTATTTCCACTGTTATTATTTTGAGAGACATATGT
>APFE030471665.1:10664-79631 GCA_000404065.3 Pinus taeda
ATGGTATTAGATGCTTTGGCATGTATAAATATGTATTGTAACATTGAAAGGAACATAATGAAAAATCAAGCTAGTAGTCCCGGGTTTGGGATCCAGTGGGAAATCTCTGTGTATATGTGTTTTATGTGTTATGCTCTCACATTTTTATTTTTCTTGTGATTTAGAATTCGTATGCAGGTAATTTCTGTACAGGGTTAAAACCTACAGGAGGCTGATTAACTATTGGAACTGTTCAATGCACAGTCCAGTCTAGTTGTTGACTACTAGCATTGCACAATGCATAATCTTAGCTTGAAATGGTTGTAGACTCAGTGACTGCATTACACAATTTTCTGGACTAGCAATCACTATCCCTTAGAGTTATGCAATACAATACTAGAGGATAATCACTAGGTATAAATGCACATTTCCTCAGAGGAAGATAGAGCCTTCCCTTTTAGGATTGCACAATGTTGTCTTGGTGAGGCAAAGTCTAGGCCAAGGCTACCCAGACTCGCCGACGGGCAACTGAAAGTGAATGTGAATGTGAATGCATGGCGACATTGAGTGTAAGCACAAGTAAAATATCATGCATGCAAACAATGAATGACGGATTTAGAAAATGGAATAACATGCATGTGAGTGAGGCGAGTCGCTGAATTAACGATCATTAGTGAAAAACAGTTTCATGCATGCAACAATAGTGAAATGTCAATGAAAACTAAAATGGTGCTAGTTAAAGCTAGTATGTATCAAAACAATAACAATCGCTCACTGAAATCAAGTAGACAACATTCCTATGAAGCGAAACACAGAAAACACCAGAAATGCAACATAAGACATGAAAAGCGAGATTACCTCAAAATAGTTGAGCTGAATGTGCTGACGACTCCTAGATGTAATGTGGGATGTCAGAGCTTCAAGGTCAATGTGAGGAATGAACTCTACAACATTCGGTTCATGAGTTTTTATAAAATAGAGGTTGTGACACATATGCCATAAATATAGGAAAAGTGACACTTGGTGAGAGTTTTCCAAGATGATCCTTCAATGCAACCCCTAGCTGTTAAAAGAAGATCCCTAAATCAAGGGATTCCTTTACATGTTGCCTTGGGAGAACCATCCCATGCATGCAAATTGTTTTTTCTCAATCTGAGAGAGAACGGGGCAACTCAACTGCACACGCAAGAGGTTGCTCAACTGTTGGGAGAAAATGCATATTTTTGGAAGGGATTTGGGCTGCTTACCCAGGATATTTTCACAATTTCTATGCAGAGCAGCTGACTTCTACCTAGGAATGTACAATTTCTAAGCTGAGCAGCCTTGGTGGGAGGAAATGCACAATTTTTTGGATGAAGCCTCACTCATAGAATTGCGCAATTCTATAGCCCAGCATGCTCCCAAACAAAATTGCATAATTTCTGGAGGGAAGGTTGGTTGCCCTCTAGAATTGTGAAATTTATTGAGGGAGCTACTCAGCGTGCAACTGGACTAAGTCTATAGGAACTACCTATGAGGGGAATGTAACAGGCTCTGATGGATAGGCTATCATTTTGTAAAAAAATCACTGAAGCTTGTGTACTTGATGAAGCAAGACATGTTGCTATCAAATTTTGATAGAGAGGCTCCAAAACAAAGTTGAGGCAAACTTTTGGAGGGTGGTTGTAGTTGCTACAACACTTGGCGACACATTGGTAGAACTCCAACTCTCTGAATGGACCTTGTTCATGAAAAGCAAGTCTAACACCTCCGAAATTATTTTTCAGTTCTCAATTCATCTTGGTTTTGACACTTGCTTGATTGTAAGATGTAGCATCTGCCAAGCTCTTGGTTGATTTACACACATTCCAAGCCAATTCAACACAATTGTTTCAATTGGGGTCGAGGGGTATATTGGTGCATAAGCATTATAGTTGTCAGAGTCTTAGTTTCATCTCTGGTGTTGCTCTGCTGCCAGTAGGCTTGGACAGTACCCCGGAAGAGACACATAGGAACACAAGCATGGATCCACTGCCAGCGAGCCTAGTCAGTACCCCAACAAAGTTACTTGAATGACTTCTCTATGCAAGAAGCCTTTCTCTTCTTTCACCTTATTCATTTTCAATTTTTCTCAAACTTTTTCATTTTTTTTCATTTTTCATCTTCGTAATTATGCACAACACTTATTCATTTAAGAGGCGGAGAGGGATCCCAACTTATTTAGAGAATAAGAGGTTTTTCCTACATAGAAGTAGTTTATTATACCTCTGACGTGTCTATTAAGGTTTTCCCCCTCACCATACTCTCTGTGACTAGGTGGACAAGGGTTAACCCAAAACCATTCGACTAGAGTAGGTGATACTAGTTAGTGTGCAAGGGTTGTGTTTTCACCAAGGTTTACTTCAAATAGTACGTATTTTCCATTGATGTATCATGGATTGAAGAAAACAAGTTCTTACATAAGAGAGTGGACAATAGGTAAGCAAATGTTGATATTTGTACAAGTCCTCTTGTACTTTACCCAACATGCTTCAAGATTCATACATGGTTTCATGTGAAACTAACCTACGAACAAAACAAGCAAACAAACAACAAAGCAAAGTAGAAGAAGAAGCAAAAGAAAAATCAAAGAGAGTAAGCAAACAAGCAAGTAGAGAAACAAACCAACAAAGCACGTAAGCAAACAAGCATGCAAGCAAACAGACTGAAAGCAAACACTACTCCTACTCCTAAGCTAATGGTGCATGGGCCATCTCACGTGAAGTGATACTTCCAATGCAGCCACCGGTGAATTGGTTGACCCATGTTGGTGAATGGATGGTTCACGAACAAGACAGTTGCGCAAACCAGCAAACAAGAAAGATGTAATAGTGAAGAAAAACACACTCCGAGTTTAAAATCATCCACAAAACAAAAATGAGTGAAATCACATGATTTGCATTCTGTGGAGTTGTCATGGTGATGTGCTACACTGCATGTAGATGTTGAGTGTATGCATTCTATTGACTATGACATGCAAGTAAACGTGAGAGAGTTATACCACTTATGTTGTGCATGTGTGCTTGTTGTGTAAGATTCCTCCAATCCATGAGTGATGGGTTCGTGTAGTTTGAGTGGAGGAAGCGAAATCTAGGTGTTTGGTTGATCTTCAATCTAAAGAAGAGAGTGATGAGGAGCCCTCAGTGTTTCAACAATTTCCTAAGTGGAAGTGAAACCAACCTCAGTACAACGAGTGCCTGACATAACCAGTAGCTCAGGCTGAAGTCCCTCGACAACTTTTGGGGTTTTGACTTCAATGACAGATAGATCATCGTAGACTAGTGTCTTAGACATATTAACAACAATTGAAACAACATCTTGATCAGATGAAGAACTGGATAGATCATGACAACTAAGATCGGAAAATTCAGGATGTTTGTTGGCACACTCATGATTTGATGAATCTAGTAGAGGGGTAGATGGGAGGCAAAGATGTCCAGCCTATGTGTTTTTAGGAAGGGTAGATGATAGATTGGATGCATTTTCCAAGGAAGATGTGTCATCTCCAAAATGTAATGATAGACTAACATCCAACATGTCCTATGAATTATCGGAAGTAGAAACATCTGGAAATGATTCTTCACCGAGGAAGTCAGCAGTGGTAGAAACAAAAGTGATGTCAGGATAAAGCAGATGAGGTGCGGCTGGAAGGGAGTCATCCTTCACTGCAGGTTCTTCTTTAGATTCCCACATATACCCATCATGAATGATGACGCATGTTGGATGCACAACACCAAGTCCGTCGACAAATTGATCCTCATTCACAGGAGGTGAGGAGTCTGGAATGGGAGAACACATGACAATATAATCTGTACGATCAACAAAACATGAGGATGGAGGTCGACGGAATGAATCCACGTGACAACCAATTTGTAAGACAAATTTGCGCAGATATCAAGAGAAGGTGGGGTGGGAGGATGTGATAGTTCAACAGACGTGTGTGCATGATCTCCCACATCACTCTGTGATGGTGGAGCTGTTTGATGAGGTGAAGGTGGACAGTGACTTGTGACAACAACTATGCCTTCCTATGATTACACAGCTCGATCGCTGAAGTGTGCTCAGCAAGGTTTGGATATGTGAAGAAGATACTCAAATATTCCATTAAAAAATTCCCAATCAATATTATCTTCAGGGAATCAGTATGCAAGATTACAAAAGCCTGTGTAAAACTATTCAACGGATTTATTCGGTGCTTTTCGTAATTCCAGTATTTCTTTGTTGATTTCTTTATAGTTAAAGTTAATGAAAGAAAGGTCTATCTCTAGGACCAAATGACCTAGAGAATGAATAGATTTTTTGGGCAGCATTGTACACTAGTTCATTGGGCTCCCTCGAAGCATGTAGAAGAACAACGTGCAGGTCAAGTATTCTTCAAATATTCCATTTCTTTCACATGAGAGTACAACACTGACCACATGCCTAACCAAGGCTACATCGCTTCCACCATCATATGTTTTAAGAGACAAGTTATCTGAGAGCTTTTCATAGATAATGAAATCATTTCCATAAGACATACACTCTAGAAGAGCCCCTCGGTAATTATTCATGATAGATATGAAGAGATTCAAAACACATGTGAGGACTTAGCTTGTCATCTAGCCCTCCTTCTAGTGCCAAAATGTTGACGTTGCTGGACCCGCCAACATGTAAGGGGATCTCCCTGCTAAGAATTCCCAATTAGACCTCAGACAATTTGGGGTAGGAATCCCAGTAGTGGGTTGTACAGTAATGCCTTGACCATGATTTCGCAGAGAGGAAAGTAAGATAAATCTGTTGGTAGCAAGGGTGTGATAGCTGTAGTGAGCCAAGGAAGGTGCATGAGAGGTTCTAACACAGGGGGTTGAGATTAGTGTACCCCTTGGAAACGTATGATAGTGCACAGTTAAGAAGGAAACACACGAGCAAAGATGCATCACAACATGGAAAGAAAGTTAGAAAGCAATCCAAAGTGATGGTTAAACCAACATAACATTTCAGAAAGATTCATACATACATACTAGAGAGCTATACATGCAAGCATAAGCAAATCAATACATATATGATTTAGAGTAAACCAGATAGCATAGAATACAATAGAGGATATGCATGAAACATGTTATATATTGTTATATTAAGAATTGTAAGTTCCATTCATACAATACATCCATGTCCAATCCACTAGTTTCGATAGCCAAATGTTACAGCCGCAACAACCTGCTCCTCCAAAGAGAGATACTAGGTCTACGTAGTGGAGAAGCTAAGGCTCATTACAATACTATCCAAGCTCTCTCGAAGAAAGTCTTATCAAAAGCTTGGCTGACCAAATTCCTTTACAAAGAGTTATGATGTTCTATTTATAGAAAAGGGTGGGGTGACACTTGACATTCCCCTTTTTGATAGTTCATATACCCTCATGACTCTTCATCTACTCTATGATTGTTACATCCAACTATTAACACTTGAGCTTCCACTTGACAAGATGTTACATTACAATGCACATGTGCTCATGTGAGACAAAATGGCTTGAGAAAGCCATGGAAGACATCACTCACATTCAGTCCTGTTGTGGTGAGACCAACTCTTTGACATGCTTGTGATGGTGAAGGTGGTGGGCTGATGCCAAGCTTGGTCATCCCTAATGGTGTGCATGCACTCAACAGTGACATCTCCTTGAAGCGAACTCTTGCCTCTATTGTATCCAAGTGCATTAGTATGGCTCCTTCGTCCAACTCGTCTACTAGCATTCAGATGGTCTTCTTGGGTGCGATCAAACTAGCAATAAACTGATGCATAGTGTCTGTGTTGATCTTCCAATGTGTCTTGGTGGTCATGCACATCAACTGTTAACTACATGTTCAGCTCCAGACTCACTTGTTTCCTATCTTTGCCCTGGTGACTGTGTTGAATAGGTGGGATCGCATGCATGCACACAATGACATGCATGTTCCTACATTGCCTTGCATGTGACCAACAACACTACTCACCTTGCCTGCTCCGTGCCAGCTACTAGGATAGATCTATAACTTGTATGGGCACAATTTCATCCATGAGTGCATGTTGCACCCCTTGGTGTTCTTGTTCCTGTCGCAACTCATTTACTTGTCTATGTATCTCATGTTCTTCCTTGAGTTTTTCTTTAGCACATGCAACTCCTTATTTTCTCCATTCTCTGTCTTCAATTGATCTTCATGTCGCACAGTTACCTCATAGCCTTAGTCTCCAAAACTGCTTTCATCAGCAGTGGATCTGTTTGAGCTTGCAACTTTTTTCTGCCTCTAGGTTGTCAACAACCTTGCTCTTGCATATTTTGCATCTAGTATGCTACCTTCAGCTACTGTTCATGATGTTGCTAGCTTTGATGTTGTTGTCATCATATCTTGATGTCCTTGTCTATGAAAAATCTTGATTTCTTCATGGGTAGGAAAGTCCATATACACCTGATCGACTGCATCCTCAATTGTGCTCTAAACAATGTCTTCGACTCTACTCTCTTCGAAACCACTATACCTATATTTTTGAGAGGCATATGAACACCTGCGATATGAGGAGATATGGAAAAAATCATGACAAGAAATCTATCAGTTGGAAACCAAAATTAACTTGAGAACTGACTTACAACATACCTGTGTGACTAATCATGGAGGTTGCGCAGATTCCACCTGGAGGTCAGGAGATTAACTTCTAGGACTACACAAGGCACAATCTTGGATGCTGGGAGTCTGACTGACTGATAGAATTGTGAAATGCACAGTCCATTATGGCTGCTGACTATTGGAATTGCTCAATGTGCAATATTAGCTTGAGATAGTTGTAGGTTCAGTGACTACATTGCACAATTTTCTAGGCCAGTAGTCATTGTCCCTCTTATTTTCACAATGCAAGATTGGAGGATAGTCACTGGGTAGAAATGCGCATTTCCTAAGAGGAAGATAAAGCATTCCCTCTCAGGATTATGCAATGCTATCTTGGTGAGGCAGAGTCTGGGCTAAGGCTACCCAGACTTATCGAAGGGAAATTGGAAGCAAATGTGAATGCAAATGCATGGCGATAATGAGTCTAAGCATAATTGAATATCGTGCATGCAAGTGATGAATGACAGATTTAGAAAATGGAACAACATGCATGTAGGTGAGCTTAGTCATTGAATCGATGACCATTCTTGAAACACAGTTTCATCCACGTAATAGCAGTGAGATGTCAACGAAAACTGAAACAGTGCTAGTACAGTCTAGTATGTATCAAAAGGATAGGAAGTGCTCACTGAAATCAAGCAGACAACATTCATAAGAGGCGAAACACAAAAAGTGGCAGAAATGCAACACAAGACATGAAAAGCAGGCTTACACCAAAATTGTTGAGTTGAATGTGCCGACAACTCCTAGATGCAATGTGGGATATCAGCAATGCAAGGTCGATGTGAGGAATGAGCTCTATAGTGTCTGGTTCATGAGTTTTGATAAAATTGAGGTTGTGACACGCATTCCACAAATCTAGGAAAAGTGACACTTGGTGGGAGGTTTCCAAGATGATCCTTGCATGCAACCTCCAACTACTAAAAGTAGATCCTTGAATCAAGGGATGCCTTTTGCATGGTGCCTTGGGAGAAGCAACCCATGCATAATATAATTAATTTATCTCCCAACACAAATACAAAAGCATATTGTTGATCACCCTTCACCATTTTTGTTTCACTTGTGTCTTACAACCATTACGCCACCAAGGCATTTGTCACAGAGACTCTTAGGCCTTCATCCCTAGTTTCTGCTAGGGCATATTACTCCTCCCCGTAGGGTTTGAGACTACTTCGAGTTCATAGTCCCTCGAGTCCCCATATCAACTCTTCTCCTGGTTTAGCTGATTCCTCATCTGATTACAAGCCTCCTTCACTGCATATCATCACCATGTCTGGACCCACTACTAGTGCAGGAACCCTACCTGGTGTTTGCTCCATTTCTACCCTAGTGGTCACATCTAGTGGAACTGTGTGAGGAGCCATTTTGGAAGCCTCCATGCTCCCTTTTATGGTTGGGTTTAGTCTCCTGGATTTTAGCAAGTTGATAAATGATCCTATACACCATGATGCTAATTGGACTACTATGTCGACTAAGCTTCCCTATGACATCCCATAGTTTTAGGGTATTTCCGGGGAGTACCCTACCGATCATGCTTATTCCTTCCACATGTGGTGTTCATCCAATTCCATTACCAAATACTACATTCATCTTAAGTTGTTTCAATGCACACTCACTAGAGACACTGAAAAATGGTATGTAGAACAGCCCACCACATCTCATTCCATTTTTGCAATGCTTGCTAAAGTGTTCTTCTCATATTTTCAATTTCCTCTCCGATACGACACTGGTACGGAGCTATTGAACTCATTCCATGAGACCTCTGCCACTTGTATTTTTGATCATCTTAAGGAATGGCATAGAAGGAGGAGCACAAGTTGTGCCCCGTCATTCGAAGACCATGCCTATCTTGATTAATTTCTTAGGATCCTCTTATCACCCATTGGAAAATATGTCGCATCCCATTTTCCCTAGACAGAGGAAGCAACTCTCCAAACCGCTCTGAGATATGACCTAATTTATGAGGAATCTGGTTATTTCTATATTGTCATTCTAGACCTCCACTGTCTTGGAGGTGCCAATGCACTAGGGGCATATCATGTCGCGGACGGTATCAATGGAACCCTTTCACACCCTTCACCATATACTCAACAAAGTTATGGATATCTGTACCCCAACACTTATTCCCCTCCTTCTAGCAACATGCTTTCAGGGCCCTCCAATGCTCAACCTGTCTACCAAATCTTTGCTCCTTCCTATGCATAGTTGAGTGCTCCAACCCCTCAAGAATTAGTGCTACATCCTCCCATGCACCCTTAACCGCCGTCCCCCTAGGATCAAATGTTTGCACAACAGAGTGTGACCAATCCCAAAAATTGAAGAACAGGAATAAGGGGAAGGGTAATGAAGGTAATCAATCTAGTGAACCTAGGGGAACTACCGTAACACTAACAACCATCAATAAGGTAGCCAACCCAAGAATAACAAGGCTACTCATATGAACAAGCCTTGTGCATGTTGTGGTGTACATACACATTATACACATGAGTGTCCTCTCTTACCCTAGATGTGTCAAATGTGGAAAGATCAAGAAGCTTCTAGAGGTCAACAATGACCTTAGAATTCTGCACCATCTCAACTGGCTGTGCTTACAAATCCTTTTCCTTAGCAAGGATTAGTTATTTCTCAACCTCAACTAGATCAAATAGCCCAACCCCAACATTCTGGTCTTGGTGACTACCACATCCTAACGATGAATTCTGATGAGGTTAATCCCTCTGATATCAACTTGCAAACTCAGTCATGTCAATATGACAAGCCATCGGCTTCATCCGCCACTGGGTCCAAGACTAAAGCATCTACTAAGCCTCTTACAACAACAAATGGTCTGCTATAGATCCCTCAACCTAAATTTGAGGCAATTCCCAAGATCCCAAAGAGATACATTACACCATAACGTGAGTTCTAACTAATAGACCCATACACACAATTGTTGTAGTGACTACAACAAACCTCCAAAATCTTGCCTTAGCTTCGGTTTGGACGTCCCTACCAACCTTCTCAACATCATCACTTGCTTCATCCAGTACACAAGCTCCAATGATTTTCTTGCAGAAAGACAACCTGCCGATCAAACCTTGATGCATTCCTCTCACAGGTTATTCATCCGGGCTTGCTCCAACAGTAGGCTGAGAAGCTCCTTCAATAATTTGCGCAAATCTAGAGGGAAACTGGCCTTCCTTCTAGAAATTACGTAATCCTGACTAGCAACCAGCTAGGCCCCATAATTGCACAATTTTGTTGAGTAATCTTCACCCACAAAATTGTGCAATCCTTCCTAGTTGCACTACTCAGCCCAGAATTTGTAGAAATCTAGGCAGCACTTAGCTGCTTTTCCCAGATATTGTGAAAATCGTCTAAGAAGCCATCCCGTCTCCCAGTCATAAATGCGAATTTTCTCCTAGCAGTTGAGCAACCTCTTGCATGTGTAGCTGAGTTAACGGTTTCCTATGAGACTGAGGAAAATAAACTTGCATCCATGGGTTGCTTCTCCCAAGGCAACATGTAAAGGAATCCCTTGTTTCAAGTATTTATTTTTGGCAGTTGGAGGCTACATGCAAGGATTATTCCAGAAAACCCCCACTAAGTGTCGCTTTCCCTATATTTGTGGCATGTGCATCACATCATCAATTTATCAAAAATCATCAACTGGAAACTGTAGAGCTCATTCCTCACATCAACCTTGTAGCTCTAAAATCCCCCATCCCATATAGGAGCTGTCAACACATTCATCTCAATTGCTTTGGCATAAGCCCACTTTCCATGTCTTGGGTTTAATTTCCTATGTTCTTTGTGTTTCACTTTGTCTGAACGCTATATGCTTGATTTTAGTGAGTGCTTACTATCATTTTGATACATACTAGCTTATACAAGCACCGTTTTAGTTTTCATTAACGTCTCACTCTTGTCGAATGCATGAAACTATTTTTCACGAATGGTCATCGATTCATCAACTCACCTCAATCACATGCATGTTGTTCCATTTTATGAATCTGTCATTCATCATTTGCATGCATGATCATTCACTTATTCTTACACTCAGCATCGCCATGCATATGCATTCAATTTCACTTTTAGTTTCCCATTGGGGATTCTACGTAGCCTTGGCCCCGACTCCACCTCACCAAGACAACATTACGCAATCCTGAGAGGGAAGGCTCTATCTTCCTCTTAGGAAATGTACATTGCTACCTAGTGACTATCCTCCCGGATTGCATTTCGCAATTTAGAGGGACAGTGACTATTGGCCCAAAAAATTGCGCAATGGAGTCACTCAGCCTGCAACCATTTCCAGCTAAGATTGTGCATTGCACAATTCCAGTAGTCAACAGCTAGAATGGACTATGCACTATGTAGTTCCAATAATAATTTAGCCTCCCAGTAGCCCAGACTGTGCCTTGTGCAGTCTTGGCAGTCAGTCTCCCAACCTCCCAGTGGAAATTGCACGACTTTCATGATCAGACACACAGGTATGTTTCAAGTTAGTTGTCAAGTTCATTCTAGTGTTTGACTGATAGAATGCTTGCCATGAGTGTTGTGATGTGTCCAGGTATTGTAGGTGTTCATCTGCATCTCAGCAGCATAGGTACAATGGTTTCTAGGAGAGCAGAGTCAAAGGCACTAGTCAAAGCACACTTGGGGGTGCAGTCGATCAAGTGTCTATGGGATTGCATACTCATGAAGACATCAAGTTGTTCATAGACAAGGACATCAAGATATGATGACAGCAACATCACAACAACCATCATCATGAATAGCAGTTGAAGGTAGCATACTGGATGCATTGAATGCAAGAGGAAGGTTGTTGACAACGCGGAGGTGGAACAAAGTTGCAAGCTCAAGAAAATCCATTGATGATGAAAAGAACTTTGGAGACTCAAGCTATGAGGTGATGGTGCGATCGTGCAAAGACAAAGAATGGAACAAGGAAGGAGTTTCATGTGCTAAGGTAGTGATTCAAGGAAGAACATGAGCTACACAGACAAGCGAATGAGTTGTATTAGGAACAAGAATAGTAGGGGGCACAACATGCACTCACAGATGAAATTACACCCGTACAAGTTATAGATCCATCCCAGTAGCTAACACGGAGAAGACATTGTGAGCACTGTTGCTGATCACATGCAACAGATTCGACAGAATTCATGTCATTGTGCACATTCATGCGATCCAACCCATTCAGCACACTCACCAAGGCGAAGACACGAAGCAAGTATAAATGGCGTTGAGCATGTAGTTGACAGTTGATGTGCATGACCATCAACACACACTAGAATATCAACATAGACACTATGCAATATCATTTTCCCAGTTCAGTTGCACCAAGAAGACCATGCACATGCTAGTAGTAATTTGGATGAAGGATCCACACCAATGCACCCGAATGCAAAGGAGGCAAGACTTTGCTTCAACAAGATATCAACATGTGGAGCATGCACACCATCACAGACGAACAAGCTTGGCATCAGCTCACCACCTTCACCATCACAAGCATGTCAAAGAGTTGGTCTCAACACAATAGATCAAGTGTTAGTGATTTCTTGCATAGCTTGCTCAAGCCATTTTGTCTCACATGAGCACATGTACATTGTAATGTAACATCGTGTCAACTGGAAGTTCAAGTGTCAATAGTTGGATGTAACATAATAGAGTAGATGAAGAATCGTGAGGGTAGATGAGTTGTCACAAAGGGGAATTTCAAGGGTCACTGCACCCTTTGCTATAAATAAAACCCCATAACTCATTGTAAAGGCTTTTGGTCATCCAATCTTTGATAGGAGTATCTTATAGAAAGATTAGACAATATTGTAATGAGCCTTGGATTTTCCACTGTGCAAAGCTAGTACATCTCTTTGGAGGAGCAGGCGGTTGTCGCTGTAACATTCTACTATTGGGACTAGTTCTTAGACATGGATTTATTGTATGATTGGAACTTACACTTCTTAATATAACAGAGACAACACGTTTCATGCATATGTTGTATTGTACTCTATGGATCTAGTTTACTCTAAATGATATATGTATTGCTTTCTTACGCATGCATGTATGGACTATTATGTATAAGTATGTATGAATATTTTTGAAATGTGTTATTGGTTTAACCATCACTTTGGGTTGCTCATTAACTTTCTCTCCAGCTTGTGATGGATCTTTGCTCATGTGTTCCCTTCCAAGCTGAGTATTATTACATATTTCCAAGGGGTTCACTCATCTTAACCCCCATGTGTTAGAACCTCTCATGCACCTTCCTTGGCTCGCTAGAGCTATCACACCCTTGATACCAACAGAGTTATCTTACTTGCCTCTATTCAAAATTGCAGGCAAGGCATTACCGAACAACTTGTTGTTGGGACTCCTACACCAAATGACCTGAGATCTAATTGGGACTACTTACCGAGGAGATCCCCTGACATGTTGGTGGGTCTAGCACCATCAACATTTCTGGCATTAGAAGGAGGGCTAGATGACAAGATGTGTCCTCTTATCTGGTTTTGAACCTTTACATATCTTTCATGGATTATTGCACTCCTCTCCCTCTGCGATGTTTTTCGAACCATGCAGATGTCACCATCACGAGGGAGTTTTTCGATCACTTGTCCACTTACACATATGATGGTGAAGGAAAAGTGGCCTGGCCTAAGTACTTACGTGACTTTCTTTCCATGCTTCACGAGGAAGATGGGTGTTCTAACGAATAGGCCAACTTGTTGCTTGCATACACACTTCGCGAATCTGCACTTTGATGGTTGTTCAGCTTACCAGCTGACAGCGTGCACTCACTTAAGCACTTGTGTGATCTCATTGAAAAGACTTTCTATCATTTTGATGCAGACCATCTTGACCAAAAAATGCTACAACAATGGAAGGCTCCACATGAATCGATTATGGAATTTTGGCAGTGCTTTCGTGACTTGCAATTTCAAGCTCCAAGGAGCCAAATGAAATTCCTTTATATTTGGGACCGATTCGATTATTGCATTAAGAAATTTTCTCGTCCCAAGAAGAAGTTTGAAATCAAGCCTCAGTGAACCTTCTTCAGTAATGGAGCTACGTAATCTCATGTGGCTACAGTCACTAGCACAAGTGACTATCTGCCATTCCCTCATCAAACAGCTCCGTCACTACTAAGTGATGTTGAGGATCATGCTCACACACATGTTCAACTTTCACATCCTTTGAACATTTCTTTGCTTAATATTCATGAAGATTTGGTTGTGAGTTCATCGAGTTGTCATATTTGTTTTATTCCACAACATCTGTCCTCACACTCAGCTATTCCTCTAGATGATATTATCTTGTGTTATTCCAATCCAGACTCTACACTTGTTGTGAACAAGGAACAAGCCTTTTATGGAGTTGGTGTTACACAACCAATGTGTGCTGTCATTCATGAAGAGAATGGGAGCTTGAGCATCAACAGTCAATGAAGGATGACTCCCTTACATCTCAGCCTCCTTCGTTCTTTCTTGACATCTTTGTTGAACCTTCCATCCCTTATTTGACGTGTGTCTTCATCCACAGATGCACCCATTATTGATCACTCGCAGGACACATCAAATGTTGGTCCATCATTCGAAAATGGAGAGGATAAGTTATTCATTTAAAATCCACTTGATCATTCATCTACCTTTTCCAGAGACATAGAGGATGATTTGGTCAACTTTTCATCTACCCCTCTGTTTGATTCATCTGATCATGAGGATGTTGATGAAATCATTATTGTTTTCAATCGTGGCTGTCGTGATCCATTTAATTCCATATTTGATCACGATCATGACTCTATCATAGTTGATGTTTTGAAGCCACCAGTCTATGATGATCTATCTAATGATGAAGTTGAGACACCCAAGATTGTCGAGGCACTTCAACCCAAGCTAATGGTTATGTTAGGCCCTTGTTCTATTGGAGTTAGTCTCACTTTTAATCAGGAAACCATTAAATCACCCAAGGCTTGTCATCACTCATCTATATGCATTGAAGATCCATCTCACACATAGAGCATGCTTCCTCCACTCAAACTATATGATCCCATTGCTCGTGCACTAGAGGAATCCTACGTTGCAAGCACATGTTCACAACACAAGTTATCTTTGTTTCTTTTGTTTGCTTGCATGTCATAGTCAAGAATCTGCTTATGCTTCAAAGCTACACTTAGTATCACACAACACTGTGATAAGTCCACGGACTGCTCACCCTGCACTTGTACTCACTTATGTCTTATGGGCACTATGAAACATTAAGTGTGGTTTTCTTCATTATTATATATTTCTTGCTTGGTGATTCGCACAACTAGGTTGCTCGTGGACCAAGTCTTCACCAACATGGGTCAACTAATGCACTGGTGGCTGCATTGGAAATATCACTTCACTTGATCAGGTCCATGCACCGTTAGCTTAGAAGAAGGAGCAGTGTTTTTTTTCAGTTAGTTTGTGCATTCTTGTTTTCTTACTTTCTTTGTTTGTTTTTTTTCTTGCTTTCTTGTTTTCTTGCCTGCTTTCCTTTCACTTTTTCTTCTGCTCTTGCTTTGCTTTATTTATTTGTTTGTCTACTTGTTTATTTTCTTGCTCACTTTGCTTCTACATTTACTTCTGCTTTTTCTTTGCTTTATTGTTTATTTGCTTATCTTCGTTTGTAGGTTAGTTTTGCATGAAACCATGCATGACTCTTGAAACAAGGTGGGTAAAGTAGAAGAGGCCTTGTGTAGCTATCACTACTTGGTTATCTGTCATCCCTCCTCTATATGAAGAGATTCTTACTTTCATTCCATTATACATCGATAGAAAATGCATACTATTCAAAGTGAACCTTGTTGAAAACACAACACTTGTGTGCTAACTAGTGTCACCTATTCTAGTCGATTGTTTTTGGGTTAACTCTTGTCAGCTCAATAAAGTAGAGTAAGGTGAGGGGGAAACCTCAACATGCATGTTAGAGGTATAATAAACTACTTCTCTACCAGAACAATCTCTTCTACTCTCAATAATTTGGGATCCCTCTTTCGCCTCTGAAATGAATAATTTCTATGCACAGTGACGAAAATAAATAAATAAAATGGAAAAAGAAAAAATATTTTAAAAAAATGAAAATGAATAAGAAAAAAAAGAGAAAGGTTTCCTATGCAGAGATGTGATGCAAGTAACATTGTCGTCGTATTGACCAGGCTTGCTAGCAGCAGAGCCAAACTTGTGTTCCTATGTCACTCCGTCGGGGCACTCTCCACACCTTTGGGCAGTTGAGCAACAACAGATATGAAAATAAGACTCTAATGACTATAATGCTTGTGCATCAATATACGCCTCAAACCCAATCGAAACAACTGTGTTGACTTGGCTTGGAATGTGTGTCAATCGACTAAGAGCTTGGCGGATGCTACGTCTTAGAATCAAGCTAGTGTGAAACCCAAGACAATCTGAGAACTAAATAATACTTCTGGAGGTGTAAGACTTGCTTTTCATGAACAAGGTCCATTTAGAGAGTTAGAGTTCTACTAGTGTGTCACCAAGTGTTGTAGTGGCCACAACAACCCTCCAAAATTTTGACTTAGCCTCGTTTTGGAGCCTCCCTACTAGCCTTGATAGGAGCATGCCTTCCCTCATCAAGTACACAAGGTCCAGTGCTTTTCTTGCAGAGAGATAGTCTATTGATCAATCCTTGATGCATTCCCTTGATAGGCTATTCATTCAGAATTTGTCTAGTAATAGGCTTAGTAGCTCCTTCAAGAATTTGTACAAATATGGAGGGCACCCAACCTTCCCTCCAGAAATTGCATAATCCTGACTGGTAACCAGTTGGGCCCCATAATTGCACAACTCTACTAAGCAACCTTCACCTAAAAAATTGCACAATCCTTCCCAGCGGGGCTACTCAGCCCATAATTTGTACAAATCTAGGCAGCAGTTAGCCGCTATGTCCAGAAATTCTACAAATCTTCTAAGTAGCCAGCCCAACTCCCAGCCAAAAATGCACATTTTCTCTAACCATTTGAGCAGCCTCTTACATGTGCAGCTGAGTTAACCGATTCCCTCTGGGACTGAGGAAAATATACTTGCATACATGGGCTACTCCTCCCAAGGCAACATGCAAAGGCATACCTTGTTTTAAGGATCTATTTTTGGTAGTTGGAGGTTACATGCAAGGATCATTTCAAAAACCTCCCAGCAAGTGTCACTTTCCCTAGATTTGTGGCATGTGTGTCACAACCTCGATTTTATCTAAACTCATCAATTGGGCACTGTAGAGCTCATTCCCCACATCAAATTTGTAGCTTTGACATCCCACATCACATCTAATATCTAATGGCACATTTAGCTCAATTGTTTTGGGGTAAGCCCGCTTTCGATGTCTTAGGTTGCATTTCCGATGTTTTTTGTATTTTGCTTCGTCTAAACCATGTCTGCTTGATTTCAGTGTGCACTTACTATTGTTTTGATACATATTAGCTTGTACAAGAACCATTTCAATTTTCATTAACATCTCATTATTGTCGCATGCGTGAAATTGTTTTTCACGAACGGTCGCCCCGTGACTTGGCTCACTCACATGCATGTTGTTCCATTTTTTTTAATCTTTCATTCACCATTTGCATGCATGGTCATTCACTTATGCTTACACTCAGCTTCACCATGCATCCACATTCAATTTTGCTTTCAGTTTCCCGTCGGCGAGTCTAGGCAGCCTTGACCCAGACTCTGGCTCACTAAGACAACAATACACAATCCTGAGAGGGAAGGCTATGTCTTCCTCTCAAAAAATGAACATTTCTGCCCAATGACTATCCTCCAGTCTTGCATTGCGTAATTTCAAGGGATAGTGACTACTAGCCTATAAAATTTCACAATGCAGTCATTGAGCCTGCAACCGTTGCCAGCTAAGATTGTGCATTGAGCAATTCCAATAGTCAACAGCTACACTAGACTATGAATTGCGTAGTTCCAGCAATCATTCAGCCTGCCAATAGCCTAGACTATGCCTTACGTAGTGTTGGCAGTTAGTCTCCGAACCTCCTGGTGGAAATTGTGCGACCGTCATGATCAGTCACACAGTTATGTTTCAAGTTAGTTCTCAAGTTCATTTTGGCTTTTGACTGATAGATTGCTTTCCATGAGTGTTGTCATGTCTCTAAGTATTGTTGGTGTTCATATGGCTCTCAGCAGCACATGCACAATGGTTTCCAGGAGAGCAAAGTCGAAGACGCCAGTCAGAGCACACTTGGGTATGTAGTTAATCAAGTGTCTATGAGCTTGCCTGCTCATGAAGACATCAAGTTGTTCATAGACAATGAAATCAAGATACAGCGTTAGCAACATCAAAGCGAACAACATCATGAACAATAGTTGAAGGCAGCATAATGGATGCAACGAATGCAAGAGGAAGGTTGTTGACAACACATAGGCGGAACAAAGTTGCAAGCCCAAGCAGATCCACTGATGATGAAAGCAACTTTGGAGACTCAAGCTATGAGGTGACAACATGATCACGTGAAGATAGAGAATGGAACAAAGGAGGCGTTTCATCTGCTAAAGAAGCGACTCAAGCAAGAACATGAGCTACACGGAAAAGTGAATGAGTTGCAGCAGGAACAGGAATAGCAGGGTGCACAACATGCACTCACAGATGAAATTACGCGTACAAGTTATAGATCCATCCCAGTAGTTGGCACAAAGGAGACATGGTGAGCAGTGTTGTTGATCACATGCAATGGATTCATCAGCATGCATGCCATTGTGTGCATGCATGCGATCGAACCCGTTCAACGCACTCACCGAGGCGAAGACAAGAATCAAGTCCGACTAGAGCTGAGCATGTAGATGATAGTTGATGTGCATGACCACCAGCACACACTAGAAGGTCAGCATGGATACTATCCATCAGTGTGTTTCCAATTCAGTTACACCCAAAAGACCAGGCACATGCTAGTAGACGAGTTGGATGAAGGAGCCCCATCAATGCACCCAGATGCAATGGAGAAAAGAGTTTGCTTCAGCAAGATATCACCATGGGGTGGATGCACACCATCACAGATGACCAAGCTTGGCATCTGCTCACCACCTTCACCATCACAAGAATGTCAAAGAGTTAGTCTCACCACAACGGACTAAGTGTCAGTGATGTCTTGCATGGATTTCTCAAGCCATTTTGTCTCACTTGAGCACATGTGCATTGTAATGTAACGTCATGTCAAGTGGAAGTTCAAGTGTAAATAGTTTGATGTAATAGTCATAGAGTAGATGAAGGGTCATGAGGGTAGATGAACAATCACAAAGGGGAACGTCAAGGGTCACCCCACCCTTTCCTATAAATAGAACCTCATAACTCATTGTAAAGGCTTTTGGTCAGCCAACATTCAATAGGAGTATCTTAGAGAAATCTTGGACAATATTGTAACAAGCCTTGGCTTCTCCATTGTGCAGAGATAGTACATCTCTTTGGAGGAGCAGGCGGTTATGGTTGTAACGTTCTACTATTGGAAATAGCGGTTGGACATGGATGTATTGTATGACTATAACTTGCACTTCTTAATATAACAGAACCAACACATTTCATGCATATGTTGTATTGTATTCTATGCTATTTGGTTTACTCTAAATGATATATGTATTGTTTTCTTACGCATGCATGTATGGACTATTCTGTATAAGTATGTATGTATCTTTCTGAAATGTGTTATTGGTTTAACCATCACTTTGGATTGCTCATTGAATTGCTCTCCATCTTGTGATGCATCTTCGCTCGTGTGTTCCCTTCCAAGCCGAGTACTGTTACAGGTTTCCAAGGGGTGCACTCATCTCAACCCTCGTGTGTTAGAACCTATCATGCACCTTCCTTGGCTCGTTGCAGCTATCACACCCTTGCTACCAATAGAGTTATCTTACTTGGCTCTGTGTGAAATCGCGGTCAAGGCATTACTATATGACCCACTGCTAGGACTCCTACACCAAACAGTTTGATGTCTAACTGGGATTTCTTATCGAGGAGATCCCCTGATATGTTAGTGGGTCCAGCCCCATCAACAATACTATAGTAGATGACTTGGCACAATCACTTACTGCCATGTCGATGCTAAAAGTCCTCCAGTTGTGCCATCTCAGACGAAAGCTCTACTAACTGCTTTTGGTGCAGTAGATCCTTACGATAATTGTTTGATTGTCTTCCCAATTGATACATCAGAACATCCCCCATTTCCTTCATCCATTGCTTTCTATATACTCATCCGATTTTGTAATGTCATCATCTCCTGATGCATTATTAACGAAGGTGCATCCACCTGTGTGATTTCCGCTGCCATTTGGAAACAACTTAAGTCACCTAAGTTGTCCCCATCCACCATCACTTTGTGTGTTTTGGATGGACACTCCTCCCTAACGCAATTGTCCCACGACTCTTATGGGAAAGACTTCCCATGTAGATATTGAGTTTATTGATGCCCCTTTAGATTACAACATTCTCTTGGTTTGTAGTTACACATACTTTGTGTCAGTCATCACATTTGTGGTTTTCCGCAAGATGTGCTTTCCCCATGAAGGGAAGATCATTACCATCGATCACTTGACTTACTACGAGCCGACATTCATAAACTTCCCCAAGTCCATTATATTGTCAATGTAAAATAAGTAGTCTTCAACTCCTCTTATGGTGTTTCAACTAGAGTCTACAAATATTCCTCATTGTCCGGTGCCTTCCTTGATCCTCCACCTCTCATCTCAAAGCCTAACTCTTTGAGTGTTTGCATGTTACAAGTGTCACAGGTTGCTCTCAAGTAGTTTGGTACATCTGATCAACAATGATTTCCTTAGCACTCTGTTGGTACACTCTCAGCTGAGCCATTCGAATCCACCACCCTGCCCAAGACTTCCTCCATTTTTGGGTGCCTCTCCTATGTTCCCACCAACAACTATTCCTCCAAGTCTCAAACATCCAAGAGTTGTTCTGCTGGGACAATAAGCTATAGGCCAAATACCTTTCTTGTTTCCTCCTTCGTTGGTCCTCCCTAATATGACTTTGGGTTTCCCATTATAGTACATTAATCCCCTTGTAAGCACTCTACCTGGTTAGCTAAGACCTTATCATGCTTTGACCCCAATTCAATTGGTCCCTATGGCGCCTGCTAGTGCTCAAGTTCCATCACAAACTCAACAAGAACCCATTCCTGTTGTGAAAGCATCTAGACAAGAGGGAAAAGCCAAGAGGAAAGAACCTAAGGACAAGGCTCCCCAAGCTCCTCCAGCCCCCAAGGCTCCAAAGCCATCACCTCCATGGGATTTGTGTAAATTTGTTGGACATGCCACCAATAATTTTCCTCAACTTCCTCATCTCAAACCTTTGGTTTGTGAAACGTTCCCTAAGTTAAATATCCATGAAGTCCACGTTACCTTACCAGTTCCAGCTAAGAAACTCAGAATGTTATGCACAAATCACCCTTGTACCTTGTGAAATCATCATGGTCATTATTCCCATTTATGCCCTAGTCTCGATGAATTTTGCGATTGCCATGAGGTGCTTCACGAATACAAGACCACTCGTAGTGGATCACCTACTCCTTTACCCATGGATTATGGTACCACTAGTAAACTAGTACAGGGTGACTCTGGTCCCACCATCTCGATCCCTCCCCCCGATGTCAAGATGATGGACTCCAAGGGACATATCCTTTACCTATCATCATCCTTGAGTTCATCATAGGAAAACCTTCCAGAGGTTTCTTCGTGCACTTCTATCAAACCTCTTTAAACAAAATCCCAAGTCACAACATCTGTAGATCCTCCATCTATTAGCTCATCGTCTACCATTCCAGATGATGCATATTTGAACCTTCTATCTTAGGTTGATGCACCACATACCATCACCACATCACGTAGTCCCCATCTGCCCATATTCCATTTTGATGAGGACATCATGGAAGCTATGTCTACCCCTGATTACCCTTGCACTTAGGTGAGGGGGCATATTTTTTTGGAGGATTCTGAAGGCCATCTCCTTCCTAATTCTCCCAATGCACTCTACCTCAAGAGATTTTTCTCATAACATATCCCTTTAATTTTCATGCCTTTATTTCTATCATGAGGTTATGTAGGTTGCATCATCTCAGCCATTTTCTTTTGCACCTTTCAAATGGATCCATCATCCACACCATATATCGAACATGCGGATGGTGTGAGTCACCACTCTAGGAATCTAGCCTCATCAGCCTAGGCCATTTTCACCCCCTTGCATACGTTAGTCCTTTCGAATGGTGTGTGCATTGGATCTGCCACGAATAACCAAGCCAAATATGATGCAGTGACAGGCTTTTTAGTCGATTCCCTCACTCATTGCATCCTTCATGTTCATGTAATTTAGATTCGTTGTTACTTGTCATGCAATTGAATGGTGTGTATCATGTGCATAACCAAGTCCTATTTAGAAAATATATATGATTTAATTTGTTGGTACGTTAATTTGAAACCATTACTTTCGGTCATGTTCCCAGATCCCAAAATGACTTTGTAGATACCATTGTAGATAAGATTCTAGATTGGCATTTATCACATGTATACCATAGAAGATAACCATAAAACATAACACATGGAGAACCATCATTGTCATATAAAAATGCATAATCATATTATGTATCACATAAAACATACAAGTGTTTTGAGCCTATAGCTCTTAATACATTAGACATGCCCATATCATGTTACAAAAATCAATACCAAGGGAACCCACATGTCACCATATCTAGTCATTGTCCAGTGGATCCCTCACCAAAGGCTCTACTCCACTTGCACATAGATCACATACTGCCTGATCATCCATCACCATGCATTGCATGATACCTCACCACTGTAAGGGAAGGCTGGTACACTCATCGATGTATCGATCATCTAACTCATGCAATTCATGCTTAGAAACTCCAGTCAAGAGTACCTCAGACCTATGATGTAGATCAACAAGTAGCATACTATCCTATAGACCCCGACGTGCCAATGATGTTCCCTCATCTGTAGCCCTTGGCACTGCTGCTCGTCCTACATATCCTATTGATTTTACTAGTGCTATGTCTGCATACCACATATTTTACAATTAGTGCCATATACATGTGACAAAAATATGAAAGGCACCATAAAAATAGCAACTTAACACTTAACATCTAGTCCCCATGCTCTCCCGAGTGGAAGTGGTAAGTCAAGATCACCTTGATAGTTCATCGTGCTATAAGGATAATTGTCAATGTAGAGGGGCATCTGATCCCAATGTGTGAAAAATTTGGGTCAAAACACCCATCCGACTCCCCCTCATCCTCATCTCCACAGTAGCTTCCCCCAATGCCACATCCTGAGCTCTTGTGGGCCCCCCTCTTAGATCTGTACATGAGGACGAATGGTGGGTGTCTTCTTGAATAAGAATGCACATAGCACTGTACCAAATGAATAGTCTCAGTTCACCTACCTCATACATAGACTTACCTATCATTTCACCGATGACAGCATCATCTCGACCCACCCATAGTAGGTCTCGGTCAAAACACTCTCAACCAACATCATCCCCCCATGAGTGATGTGGTGGAAAGCCTAGCTACCCAAGACCCATAGAAATGATGCGGCTATAGACCATGTCTCTAGCATCTCTAGATCACCAATTGGGATGGTCATGTCCTTCACATTCACATCTCATGGATAATGGCACTCCACAAACTCTATAATGTTACTCCCACGAGGAAACATTGGATCTATATCCCCCACCACCCCTAGGGGAGGGAGTCCAGTCAAGAAATAAATTTCCTGTAATGTGAGCTCAATATTGTGCCCTTGCATGACAAAGACATCCTGGTCTGAATCCCAATGGCTCACAATCCTTGATAGCATGGGCTCCCCTACCCGCATCAATGGGTTCTCTACCAGCTTGAGAAACCCATACTGAGCTAATGCCCATCAAACCCCATGATCCCTCTGAATATTGGATCGAGGGGTATCCAAGTCTTGCTCATGCCAGTTGATTTTCATCTTTTCCATGCCTGCAAAATACCACATGTCTTGTTAGTTCAAAGAAGTAAACACTGGCCTACACTGATCAACCTACAACCCCCACCAGGCCAATAGACCACCCCTCTTTCGAGCCTCAAATCGCAGTTTCTTTCCCAAAAAGTGTAAGTTCATAGGTTTTCACCTATTTCCTATGATCTAGATCATATTTTTGTGCCCAAAAAGTGTGGTGAGATTGTGAAGAGGAGCAGGGGTTTCCTTGGGAGCTGCAAGGTGCTAAAAACATGGAAATAAACCACCGAAATTGAAGTGATGAGTAAGGACACCTACCTGAAAGTCTTAGATCTTGATTCTAATGGTTGGTTTGATTTCTATGATCTCCAAAGATTTAGGGCCTCTTCTTGCTCTCCAAATTCACCACAGCTCACTTAGCGAATTCAAATTGGAGGGAAAACATTCTTTTGATAGAAAAATACACAATCTTTTTGTTGCCCATTGCGACCAAACCATAGCTCAGTTTGACAAACCATCAACACGATTGGAAATATCTCATTGAGTATTATAATGGGTCTTTCTCAATTTTTGATGGTTTAACACTTCACCAGGAAGCCATTTTTCTAAGAAGGGTCACTTCATCACCTCTCAAAATCTAATTTCTCCATAAAGCAACACTTGTACATTGAGGTCCACCTCCTCTTAATACTTGTTGTCTCGCATGTCATTTTTTGTCATGAGTAACCATCATTTTCTCATGCCTTCATGGTCCCCACTAGGCCTATCTGTGTGGTAGAGTCATTGAGTCACCCTTGCTCAAAGCATTTTTGATGACCCACCTTTGCATCCATGGAGTCTGTTTCATGTCTCATTATATCATCTCACAGTATTCCATCTATTTTTACATATCGTTCATCGTGTGTTGCCCATTTTGACCTCCAGTCATCCTATCCCTCGTCCGCTCTGGAGTCAAGTTAGTCGCTGCTAGGTCAACCATGTACTTTATGCTCTGACAAGGGAATTCATATGTGTGTCTCTCATTCCCACATTTTCCAGTATCCCTAGTGTTAGTCCATCAATCACATTACTAGTTTCCCCCATGCCTTAGTTACGGATACCCATTGCCTCACCTATCACGGGTCCTATTCTATTGACATCAACTTATTTATCCTAGAAGAACATCCTAGAGGGATGTGTACGTTGGTTCTAGCTTCCATCCTTGTTTGGTACCTTGGATTGAGTAGAGGGACTCATCATTTCCCTTTGACTTGGTTGTTTGATGATCGTGATCCATACACTTGATGGTCTAGTGATGCAATAGATTCTACTAATGATTCCTGGGTGTGTGTGTGAGATGTTTTAGACCTCATGAGGGGGTGACCCTTTAGGTAGCCCCCCACATGCCTAGATGCCTTCATATTATGCTACAGTCTCAGATGGAGTTATGCATATTTGATGGTTTTGGTTCCTACAGATTGTAGTGTTCATAGTATGCACGTCCCCTTCAGATGATACATTCAGTTTTGCAGAGCCCTTCCCTGTTCAGCAGGACTTCTTCAGTTGTTCTACCCTCCCTCCCACCCACTTTTTGAGGAAAGGGCCATTATATCTCATGTACTTAGATGATACTATATTCAGTCCCGACTCTTGTTTTTTCTAGGTGCATTATGTATATGGGACACATTGTATTATTTTTTGGCTCAGTTATGCTAGTGTTTCATGTACCATTCAACATGTATTTCAATGCTTAGTTTTATGTTTTTGGGTGCATCATTATTTTCATACTAATTTATCTCAGGATGCATACGAACGCCTCCCTGGCCTCACTGAGATCCAGTACCAAAACATAAAAGGAGAATTGCATTGGTCTCACCCCCTCTATCCCTATCCTCTTTCACTTGATCTCTATTCGTCTCTCTCTCTCTCTCTCTCTCTCTCTGACTTCAATTTGTTGTCTAGTGACTGTGTCTTTACAACATACTTCAGTCATACATTTTGTTCCTAACACTCATACGTTGGGGGGTGATTTGTTATCACCAAAAAATTGATCATGTAGCCTAATTTACTAGATGGATTGAAGTACACCATGTAAGGCCAATTTTACCATAGTAAAATTTCTTTCACTATGACAAATTACTTAATAAACTAGATTTTCTAAGTAATTTATAATTAAACCCATGAAGAATAATTAAATAAATCACTATTTATTTAATTATCTTCTAGGAATAATTAATTAAACCATTGTTTCAATAATATTCCTTGTCATATTTGACCTAGTTATGAGAAATAAATAGATAAATTAATAATTATCTTATTTTTCTCTAGGAGTAATTAATTAATCACTAATTAATTATTATTCCTTATAAAGTTTGACTAAATCCTTCATGAATAATTAAATAAATGATTATTTGTTTATTATTCCTTAACCAATTTCTTGAGATAATAAATAAATTATTTATTTTTTTTATTATTTCTAAATAATAGTTTAAATACTTTTTCCCTCCTAACCAAATACAATAAAATATTCCAAGTGGTTATTCCAAGAAAGGGGTTAATAATATTTTATTATTTCTCAGTATTTGACTATAAATCAATATTTTGTTATAAATAGAATGTTTTTCCATTCATTATTCACTTTTGATTATTATCATTGTTGCACTCATTGTTGTAACTCTGATTATTATCACTATCACAGACCATTTTTCTTCCATTTGAATTCCCATTGAGCTCAAACATTTTATTTGTTGGGTTTACACATTATAGAGGAGAGAGTCTCTACAAAAGTTGAAGACGTTTGAGGATATCCAAGAACCCATCCCATAGAGGGGGACTGGTAACATCTATTTGTTCCCTTAACACGTGTTATTTAATAGAATTTATTCTTTGTATATATGGTCTCCACTAGATTATTGGAGTTACTCGCATTTATTACTATTTAATTTTGTTGTTTAACTATGATTGTGGGATAGATCAGGAATTTGGCAGGTTTTGTTTCTATCATTTGCGGTAGATCTAAAATGTTTAGCACCCATTTTTATTTTTGAGATTGTTTGTCATCCACAGTCTTAGGTGATTTCTTTTCGTACACCTTTGAGAATAAAACACTATAACAACATCGACAAACTTAGTTTATTTCTTTACGATACTTTGACAGAGGGATCACCTTTCATCTATACCTTTCTCTACCATCTTGTTGCCAAGTGTAATGGGCATTGTCCCATTGTGAATGCCATTACCATGTAGTTTTGTAGTCTGCAAACTAGACCTATCACCAGTAAGGTTGTCATACCAAACTCTTTCTCTTGCTCTGTTCAGTGACCATGATTGTCTTCTTGACATGCTTATAGTAGGAGATTTAGTTGTACATCATGCAAATTTGAGGGCTTTATGTTTACTCCAGATAGCTAAAGCCATCTTTTCTGGCATTAGTGTCCTTAAATTTGGAGGTGTTTCACCTGAAAAGGTAGGTATTAAAGAAGGATTCAAAGGAATTGTTTCCACTTTGAGATAAGTTCCTTCTGGCATTACTAAATTTCTAGACAACATGATGCTAGCTTTGCTCACAAATGAAGCTTCTATAGGAGTAACTGAATTCTTCTAACTTAGTTTTTCATGGAAGATTGACACAATGCTTCTGATGACTACATGGATGACTTTGATGTAGACAAAATTGACTTTGAAGATGGGTTAGAAGACCTTGAAGAAGTTGTGGAGTTTGTTGTTGCCACTGAAAGATTCTTTGTTTTTGGCTTTGATCTAGACAAAATTGACCTTAAGGAGGGAATTGAGGATCTTGAAGAAACTTTAGATTTGGTTTTTCTCAGTCAAGGTTTTCGTATGGTTGTGTTTCTTAAACCATCATTCCCATAGGATGTCTTTGGCACATAGATTCTTGACCTTGATGAGGGGATGGAAGATCTTGAAAAATATACAGCTTTTGGTGATGTCACTAATGGTTTCTCCGTTATTGTGTTTGTTAAACCTTTTATCCCAGAGGAGGGTGCTATTCAACCTGAATTTGAAACCCCCCTCACAATTTTCAATGAAGGTTATATTTGAAGGTTAGGGAGACTCATATTATAGAAAATCAATCTCATGTACCAAAAAATTCACAAACATCCCGAAAATAGAAAAAATCTATTATATGTCAACATAGAACCAACAAGAATTATGGTAAAATCTAAAATTACCAATCCCTTCAACTAGTAAAGAAAAAAATGAAGAAAACACCCATAGGACCACAAATATCAGTACAATAGAGAAAAAGAATAGTATCTCAGTAGCTATAATTGAAAAGCATAAATTAATATCATATATTCCAATTGCAGCACTAAAAGCAAATACAAAATAACATAAAAGCAGAGACAAAGAATGCATTACACAAGTAAACATGACCCATTGACGATTTGGAGCAATGTTTGCACCATACTCAAAAAGGTCATTGCTGCTAATTGCAATTAGAGAGTCATGTACGCTAGACTGTTTCTCTTACTTGGACAATATCCTGAGATGAGTTTGACATGATGGTCATATGAGGCTGGAAGCTACTTGGTGTAATTTTCCATAAATATTGAAAACAATAGATTGGATATGTCATTTTTTATCAATTTTTATTGAAGTTTCTGCATACAACAGATGTTCTCATAATTGCAACACAAGCATGTTCCATGAGTGTGAATTATCAAATGTTGCAGACCAAATTGCAAGGAAAATTGCATTCATTTTAGGCAAAAGAAGAATATGAAATTAAGGTCCATGCGGGGAAAAATTAAGTAGACAAGGTTGTTGAGTCAATACTTACCATGTGTTTCAGAGCCATGGCCAAGGCTGGCTTTGAGAGGTGTCTTCCCAATGTAAATGCTCCTTTGTGATGACATTGAATTCACTATTCATTAGGGTTGTAAGGTGGCATTGAAAAACTTATTTTATTTCTTTACCATAATTTCAAAGAAAGATCTCCTTTCGTCTATACCTTTCTCTACCATCTTGCTCCTAAGTGAAATGGGAATTGTCACACTGCGAATGTCGTTACCATGTAGTTTGGTTCTGAAAACTAGACCTATCACCAGTAATATTGTCATACCAAACTCTTCCTCTTGCTCTGGTTGGTGACCATCATAGTCTTCTCGGCTTGCTTAGAGTAGGATCTTTAGTTGTACATCACAAAAAGCTGGACGCTCTAGGTCTACCCCTATTAGGTAAAATTTTATTTTCTCGACTTGTGCTCCTTAAATTTGGAGGTGTTTTGTTACGTCCCGATATGACTAGTGTAACCCCTTATTGTTATTAGTTAAACCCCCTTATTGTATTATTATACCCATATAATCCCCATGTTGTTATTAGTATGCCCCATAGAAGCCGACTATTATTATTGTTGTGTCCCTACAATATTATTGTTATGTAGGCTCTGATTGTATTGGAACCCATTAGACTCGTATATATAGAAAGGAGATCTTGTTATTTGTATCATCTAAGAATTTTTAATTTTTGTAATGTAAAGGAGACTTCCCCCTCGAAGGGGCTAATTTTTAAGTCATTGATCTATATTTTCTATCTTCTTGTGAGATGGTTTCATAACATTTGGTTTCAGAGCTTTGGATTATAGGGTTTCATTGTTCCAAATAGGTCATCATGGCATTTTCAATATAATTTTTTCTCTACAAAGTGTGAGAAAGAAAAACATAAAAATTGAGATGAAATCGTTATGAACCCTGGGTCTGAATTGCAAATATTGTCTCAAAATATTATTGGAGAGATGATCTGAGGAAGTTAGGGTTTTCGCAAGCCCTAGAATTCCATGTCAAACAGGTCATCATGGAATTTTCACTATAATTTTTGTTCTAAAAAGGTTCAGACACTAAAATTAAAACCCATTTGAGCCAAAATCTTAGTGAAGCTCAAGCACAAATTTCAGAACTCGTTTCACTATAATTCCGGAGATATGGTCCAAGACATTTAGGGCTTTTGTAGGATCCCAAATTACATCCCAAAAAGGTGACCATGGGAAAATAATCATAAATTTCTCTTTGAGCATCAGATTGAAATTTAGTAAGAAGTTATAAAAATAAGATAGACTGTAATTTTTTGTGTATTGGTTTTAGGTTTGAAGTTAGAAAAAATGACAACTGGAACTTCGTACAAGTTCGCTCTACTGACAAAGTATATAATCAGGTCATCTTGGGAGATTTGGAATAACTCTTTCTTGGAGAATCCAATTTTGATCGAACTTGTGGCATTAGAAACAGGACGCGGAGGGCTACTTTAGGTTCCAATTTCAGACCTTCGAGTTTTAAAATTTTAGAGATAAAACAAAATCAATATCAAGCTACTAAAAGAAAGAAAAAGAATTACTTGAATCAAGAAAATAGAAACACTTACTAAGAAAAATCAGATGGATGATTTGAAGAATGTGATTGAAGCTAAGATAAACAATTTTATATGTGCCCTAGAAGCTAATATCGATGGTAGGGAAGAAAATTTGAAGAAAGGCATGGAATATTTGAAGAAAGAGATGGAAGGTTTCAAGGAAGGTTAGACAAAGCTACTACAAGAAAGACCTCCTAATGACGAAAAGGTTGTAAAGGAAACTCATGATGAGAAACAAATAAATGTTAATCATGATTTCATAGAATCTAACATTGGATTGAAGATGCACCATATTCCAAAGATCTATATGACGAAGTTTGATGGCAAGGATCCCATAACATGGATATTACAGATGGAGAAATATTTTGATATACATGATCTGCAACTGTTACAAAAGATAAATATTGGATCTTTATATGTAGAAATGAATCAAATTTTATGGTATAAAGGGATTTGTTCTCATAAACCACTTGTCACCTGGTCAATTTTCATCGAGGAAATGATAGCACATTATGAGGATACGAAGAGAAACACCTTCTTTACCCAATTGATAAATCTCAAACAAAAGAGTTCAATGGTAGAGCACATTGAGGACTTCCAAAAAATTAATATAAGGGTAGATGATATTCCAAAGAAGCAGAGGATTGATGTCTTCATAGGGACTTTAAAACATAACATTCAACATGAGTTTCATCTTTGGGAACCAGATTCATTTGAGAAGGCATTAAGGTTGGCAAGAAAAATTGAAAGCAAAATTATGGCAACAAGGAAGCCTACGACTCATAACTATAAATATGGAAGTGTTGTTTCTCCTTGCCTTTCACCACCTACAAGGTTGACACCACAAAAATTGGAAGAAAAAAGATCAAAAGGGATTTGTTACATTTGTTATTGAAAATACACTGAAGTTCTTAAGTGTGACGAGAAGAAATTATTTACATATATGGGGAAGAGGAGCAAGAAAAGGAACAATAAACGTCAAAAGAAGATGATATACACGAGGAACGAATTCCAAAGAAAGAGGAAATGAATCTAACCATATCTTGTAATGCATTGACAGGAATTACCACTCCTCAAACTCTCAAGGTACAAGGGCCTAGCAAGAACGAAAAGGTAATAGTGTTGATTGATTTGGGTAGTACACAACTTTATTCATTGTAAGATAGCCATGGAATTTAATTGCTTCCTATATCCAGCACCAGAGTGTCAAGTAATGGCTGCAAATGAAGGAACCATAAATTTCTCTAGAAAGTGCCATAATATCAAGCTATCCACGGGAGAATATGTGTTGAATAGTCCAATGCTTTCCATTCCAATGGGTGGTGGAGATTTTGTACTAGGAGTCCAATGGATACAATCTTTAGGTACAATAGCTTTTAAATTTCATGAATATTTCTTGAATTTTTCCTAGGAAGGAAAGGATGTCGAATTAAGGGGTATTGCAAGGAAACTGGGAAAGACAATCAACTCTAACACCATGACAAATCTTCTAAAGAAATAACAATGGGGTGTAATTGCACAATTATGTTCACTAGAGGTTCCCACATCGAAATCATCTATTTTTCCAAATCTCCAAAATGATTTGGACAATCATTCCAAAGTATTTGAGACTCCGAAAAATGCCTCCCAAGACACCCAAAGGCCTCCCACATATTCGTGATCATGATCAACCTATTCATTTGATTCTGGGAAGTGTTGCCCCAAACATTGGGCCTTACAGATATCCATATGCCCAAAAGAATGAAATTGAACATATGGTTGCAGAAATGCTAGAGGTTTGTATAATTCAACCTAGTCAAATTTATTTCTCTACTCCAGTGGTATGGGTCCACAAGAAGGATGGATCATGGGGCATGTGACTGGATTATAGGGATATCAACAAACTTACTATTAAAGATAAATTTCCCATTCCTATCATTGATGAATTATTGGATGAATTACATGGAGCAATTTCCTTCACCATGTTGGATCTTTGTTTAGGATATCATCAAATCAGAATGAAGATTGAAGACATTCCAAGAACAACATTTAGAACTCATGAGGGTCATTATGAATTTTTGGTCATGCCTTTTTACCTTACCAGTGCACCTTCTACATTTCAAGGTTTGATGAATTCCATTTTCAAACCCACCCTTAGGAAATTTGTTTTAGTATTTTTTGATGATATACTGATCTACAAAAATTCTTGGAAGGATCATGTTCAACATGTTGATAGGGTGCTTAAACTATTGGAGGAGAAACAATTATATGCAAAAAGCTCCAAATGTTTCTTTGGAGTAAAAGAGGTGGAATATTTGGGTACTCGATTAACTCATAGATCATCTTATCATCCTCAATCTGATGGCAAAACTGAGATAGTGAACAAATTTTTGGAAGGATATCTTCATTGTTTTTTTTCTGATAAACAGACACATTGGGTCAAGTGGTTGTCTCACTTCCTTCCATGCTACAACAAAAATGAGCCCATTTATGATACTTTATGGATATGATCCACCGTCCATCACATCGTGTTCAAAGGAAAATTCTAAGGTTCTAGAAGTGGAAGATCACATCGAGCATCAACAAAAAGTTCTCAAAACTCTTAAAGGATAACCTCATTTTGGTGTGGAATAGAATGAAACAACAAGAAGATTAACATTGCAAAGAAACAAGTTTTAATGTAGGTGACTAGGTATTTCTACAACTAAAACCATACAAACAAATGTCCCTCAAGCAAGCTAAGAAGGATAATAAATTATCACCAAAGTATTATGGTCCGTACAAGGTGTTACTAAAGAATGTTACTATGGCATACAAATTTAAGCTTCCTGCATCTTCCTGAGTGCACCCATTTTTCCATGTTTCATGCTTAAAGAAGCTTATACGTGACAAGATTCTAGTTTAAATGATATTGCCAAAACTTGACGAGGAAGGAAAAATCATATTGGAACCAGAGTAAGTCACAAAAAAAAAAATCAAGTGGAAGAATGTACCTGCTGAAAATTTGACATGGGAAGATAAGAATTTTATATAGAAGCATCCAAAACTACTCAAGCATTGAGGACAACACTTTTTGAAGGAGAGGGGCATGTTAGGTTGCTATACTACTAGTGTAACCCCTTATTGATATTAGTTTAACCCCCTTATTATATTATTGTTCCCATACAGTCCCCATGTTGTTATTATTATGGCCCGTAGAAGCCCACTATTGTTATTGTCGTGCCCCTACAATATTATTGTTATGTAGGCTCTTATTGTATTAGGACCCCTTAGACTCCTATATATAGAAAGGAGGTCTTGTCATTTGTATCATCCAATAATTGTTCATTTGTGTAATCTAAAGGAGGTTTTCCCCTCGAAAAGGCTGATTTTTAAGTCGTTGATCTATCTTTTTTCTCTTTTTGTGAGTTGGTTTCATAACATGTTTCACCTGAAAAAGTAGGTATTAAAGAAGGTTGCAAACGACTTGTTTTCACTTTCATAGAAATTCCTTGTGGCATCACTGAATTTCAAGATGAGATTGAAATTCTACTATTTATATCAACCCCATATAATGTTGCGGTGGAAGAAAGATTCCATGTAATTGTGAAATTTTACAGAAAGTTCACTGAAACCTTATCAAGATTACAATGCTTGCCCTGCATTTGATGATAGAAAATAATGTGCTGATATCATCAAAGGTAGCAAATGACAACTTTAAAACTCTCAAGATATCTGTACATCATGATTTAGTTGTGGCCCATCCAGATTTTCACAAAGAAGTTGAGTGTGATATCTCAGGTTTGTCTCTTAGCGTTATACTAAGTCAAGCAAGACATCTGGTAGCTAATTAAAGTTACAAATTTAACAAACAAGAGAGAATTTTAATATTCAAATCATTGGAGGCATTATCTAGTGCCTAGCGAGTGCATATTGTACATAGATCATCAAGCTTTCAATTATATGCAGAGTTGCAAACAAAAGATAAGCTAATTCTGGATTGTGCTAACCAGCGAATTTGCTAGTAGAGCCTCACCTTTTTATTTATCAAGCATAGGATGAGAAAGGTTAATGTTTTGAAAGATGCATTGAGTGGATCAAGGATGTTGCTGGCTTTAATTAATTATGGTGTATACAAGGATGATCCAAGCTTTGGGGATTTTTCAAACCTTGAAGGTAGCAAAAACCTGCTTATACTATATGGCACATGAAGATAACATTTCTTTGAAGACAAGAAATACATAACTTTGATTATATGGCTCATGAAATTTTTTTATTTTGTGGGAAGCAATATTATATTATTAAATGTTCCGTCAAGGATAGCTATAATACCCAACTTTTGGAGGATAATTGTTAATACCAAGCATGGCTAAAGAGGTTTCCAAATATGTGGATAGCAATCATTTACCTAGTTATCAAGTGGGAACAATGAATATTCCAATCCTTATCAGTAGCAGCTAACCAATGGCAAGTTGCAACACATAATAATAGATTTTGTGTTGGGTCCACCTAGATATCAAAGAGGTAATGACACTAGTGATTACACCTATTTTGGATAGTTTTTCCATGAGTAATGTGGGGGGGGGTGATTGGAATCTCTCTAGCTATATAAGTGACAATTCATGTCAACCATTGTTGATTTCATTGAAGTCAATATTATTGAATCTCTATGGAATGAAGAATTGGGGATATGAGTGGCCTATGAATATAAAAAGAAAGCATACACAAGGTAATCTTCAAATACTAGTTGTACTAATCTTGACTTTGAGATTCTACAATTGGAAGTAACCTTGGATGATCTCTAATAGTCATAGTACAAAATTCTTCTAAACTTATCTATGGAACCTCCTTTTTTTCTTGAGTATTTGGATCAAGCCCAACCTTTTATAGGTTGAGTTTTGGTGTTCTTCTCTAGTCCCTCCTCTATTAGAATCCACTCTGTAACACCAAAATTACATTTTGTGCTTGAATTAGTGACCTTGTATTCTCTGCGGAGCATTGTTGGATACTTTCTTTTTCCTAAGGGTGAAGACACTACTTTATGAAAACTTTCTTCTCTTAAGCGAGGGAAGATATATTATTCTAGCAGTTGCTAGTGAATTGGCCATATTAATAGCAACCAATGCACTTGAAGGGAAGTTGTACACAATTGGTGTGTTGTACACGAGTCTAGTTTTTATATGAAGTTTTATTTATTCTTCCAAGTTAACATTGTATAATAATTAGGGAATGTGTACATGCTCAAATGTGGTTCAACCCTATCTAGATATCTACCTATTTTTCTCCCTATTGTCTTAAGCAATTCACTGTTCTAGTGGTTAAGCATAGAACATACCATTGTTATATAAACTTAACAAGATGACTCTACATTGTTGATTATTATAGCCACACGTTTTGAAAATGATCTTCTCATGTTACCCATCAATTCCATGTCACAATGGCTATTAAATGCAGGTATCCTGACAGTAAACACATATCGAGATGGAAAATTATTAATGTCTAGCTTCCCATCAATCCCTATAGTATCCAGAACATAGCGGGCCTCTTTATTCAGAGTAAGCATCCCAACATTTTTTGAATCAGAATCCTAGTCATTAGTTCATGTTTTATCTTCATGTCCGGAACTTCCCTTTCTCTTTGTTGCTTCTGAGGATACCCATGCTTCCATTTGCTTTATCACTTTCACGAAGGTTTGTTATAATCTTCAAATTTTTGAGCAAATTACGCCTATCTTAGAAAAGAAATTCCTAGTTACCTTAAGCCTTTCGATTTAAGTTTTATATTACTTGGTTTTAATCCCACAGCCAACCAAGAGCATGGATTTGATACCACTAATAATCCATCTCAAAATTTATTACAAATTTCATTGTGTCTTCTAAGTTTGTTGGTTTTTCTTTAGTGAGAGTCTTTATCAAAGATTTTGAAAGTAGATTGATGTAGGAGTATTTTCTTGTTTCTCACACATTAATAAGGAGAAAGGAACAAGAAATTGATTACATGAAAAACCCATCTCATAAATAGAAATTATAGGGAAGCCAACATATTACTTTTTAGAGATGCATGCTACAACCCTTTAAAGCAATATTCCTCCATTAATAAAAATCCAAAAATACATAACAACAAGATATAAATAAGAACATAGTGCATACGTAATATAGAGGAACCTGGAAGGAAGTGGCTACTAACACCAATGTCAACATAGATTCATTCTATAAGAATACTCCATCTCTAGATCGCATAAATATGTTTCCCAGGTACATAGATAATAACCAGTCATGTAAATCAGGCCAAATACAATACATATCAATCTAGAAATGATTAAATTCATGGTCCCTGGGGTTAATATATTGCATCGACAATCAATGTTGGAGATATCTACTTGGCAAGTGAATTCTAGGAAGTTAGTGGCCTATAATTGTAGCTTTAGATCTGTTATAATCTGGATTGAACCTCGGGGTGAAGGAAGGCAATGCTAGGGTAACCACAAACCATGCTTAGCCAAGTAGCTAGCCTTACTAGGCTAGGAGAGGGCTCTCTCTATAAGGATCTCAACCAATATGACTAGAGAAAGACAATGATATTAGTCCAGTTATGGTAGCACAAGGTTTGATTTGATTTTGAAGGGTTGTGTTGGATCAAGAAGAGCCAAATAGTTAGGGCAAGGAAATTAGGTCAACATTGTAGGGTTTCAATGGGGAAAGATAGGCACAAGGCTTAGCACTCTAGGGTTTGATGGGTGAGGTTATTTAAGATAGGTGAGGAGCTATAAAGAGCTTCTAAGAAACATGGATTCTTCCTAAACTAAAGAAAACACAAACTGTGAAATGTCTACCCAAAACAGAGCATAGAAGCTATGGATTCCACGTTTCATACATATGCATTCATGTAAAGAGCATGAAATGATGAAATGGAATCAACAATACATTTTAACACATGAAAACATAAGGAAAACTGAACTAAACATCATACCACATGGATCCCAAAGAAATAGCTACAATTATTCATTAATCTCCTGCTAAAATTGATACAAAATGATGTCTACTCAATGCATAAGCATCTGGCTGAGTCCAACCTTTTACAATGAGAAAGAAAAAGAAGATATAGAACTAAATTCAACCTCCTCCCATCCTCAGGGGTTGAATCCCTAAGATGAGGAACTAATCCATCAAAACTTGAACAAGAAACTGGAATCTAGGCAACCTCTAAAAGGGATGAAACTGATTAATTTGACTTCAAGAGAACTTTTGATCCGACGAATCTACCCTCTCGTAAGTAATATTAATCCTATTTACATGCCTAGTCACCATTTACATCAGTAAAAGCATCATCCATGAGATAAAACCCAAAAATTACAGTCATGGCACAGTAAAGTGCAAATTGAGCAGAAAAATGTCATATGCGCAATGCCCAAGCTCTATGCACAATTCTTTTTGAAGGGACATTGTGGAGGCCCTATTGGTGTCCAAATTGGGCCTCAAATAGCTTGTTAGAAATCTCGTTAGGTATACTTTTTAGAACAACTTGAATTTTTTCATTTGGAGTTCCTTTGAACCCTAACAAATTGATTCTCCCAAGATTGCTTCTGTGGTTCGAAAAGAAGGCAGAAAGGTCAATTTTTGAGTGTTTTTTGACCTTTTGGTTGAACAATTCTACTCCAAAAACTTAGAAAATGCATAGGGTGCATGTAATCATCATTATGAATCCAAAAACGCTGATCATTTCCTCATTAGACGCCCCTAGGAAAAGCGCGGTGCCATAGAGCCAAAAATTTTGTGTAAAAAATTGCTAAATTCTCCAAAAGGAAACAATTCTTCAAAGTTTACTCAAAATTTGTGGAGAAAACCACCATCAAGTGTTTTGGTTAGCCAAGGAAGCTTCAGCGAGCAACCTAAGGCTATCACCCCCCTTTTTGTGTTTGAGTGCTTGTCTTAGCCTTGTCTTCATTTACTTGACTCTTATGTTACAAACCTTGTTCAGGTTTTTTTTCTCTATCCCTATTCATCATCCAACTCTCCATAAGCCTCATCAAGCTGAAACTTGGCCTTCTTAGTCTCCCTCTTTGCCTTGATGTACTTGGTTTGCATTGATTCCTACTTGACCTCTAGCTTCTTGTTCTCTTTCTCATAAAAGGAGATGATATGTTTGGCCCTTTATAAACTGGTATCAAGCTTCTTGATTTTGGCATCCTTTGCTTTCAAGGAAGCCTGAGTTATTTTATCTTTCTCCTCATAATATTTATCCTCTTTATCCATGTTTTTGAGTTTGAAGCTTTAGAGATGCTAAAGGAGGTAATGATGAAGTGGGAGTTATGGGGAATAGGGATAGGGGAAGGGGAGAGGATCTTATGCGATGTAGGATGAGATATATGTGATACGAGAGTGAGAAGGAGGGTATTTTTGGTAGAGATTGTTTAGTAAATGAGGTTTTAAGGATTTTTTTTAGGGATTTAGGGTATAAGGGATTTGAGGGAATTAGGGTATAAGAAATAGGTGGAGGTATTTGTTTGAGGGAATTATGGTATAAGGGGTAGGTGGAGGGATTTGTAGGAAACCTAGGGTTTGAAATTTTAACTATCAAAACAACTTCAAAATCATGAACTGGATGCTGGGAAGATAGTTCAAAGAGTGCACTTACTTGTTTAGAAGGTCTAAGTGGCAAAAAAGAAATTTGGATGATTGATAGGGTGGTTTTGGTGCTTGTTGGGCCTATGCATAGTGAGTTGAATAGGTTCACAACATTCCATATCTATGCATAGATCCGCATAAAATTACACTGGAAAATAGGCCCTATGTGCAACTCTCTATCTCTATGCACAGTTCTCCCTCCTCTATGCGCAGCGCTCCCTACTCTATGTGCAACTCCTTTTTGTAGGCCACTTTTACAGGCTTTACCGGTGTCCAAATTGAGCACATGATAGCACATTCAAAATGTCTCTCTCCCGAATTCACAATCAACCTACCAAGAACTTAAAATGATCAATTATAACCCCTGAAAAGTTAATTATCCAAGACTGGTCAAAACTTGCAAAATAAGGGTGCAAAAATGAAGTTTTCTCTTGTAGGAAACTTTTGGAGGTCTTCCTCAACTCCAAATGGAGTGCATGATAGCTCATTCGAAAGAGATATTTGTCTAGTTACCCATTAACTCATCAAGAAAGTCATTTAAAGGCTCCAGATAGAAGAAAAAGTTATTTTTACAAAGTCACTCAAGAAGTGCAGTAACTCTCTTGTAGCAACTATATTTCTGACATTTCTCTAAAACCATGAGACCTGCATAAAAAATGGAGGTTTTTCATCCTTGGCCTATTATGGACAATTATCTCTCTCATTGTTGCCAAATTCATCCTTGTTTGGTCTAAAACATAGTTTGAAGAAAAACCAACCCTTATGTGTGGTGAATGACTTGTCCCTTGGAATGACTTCTTGAAAAATGATGGAGACCTATTGTTGATGATATGAAATGGCCTCATACCTGTTGATATGACCTCCATTATACCTCATATACTCAGATGTATTTGATTCCATAAACAACCCTAGCTCAATTGGTGAGGAAATTAGGGTTTAGTGCTTGTGGAAAATGAATATTTGCACACCCTTGGGAAAAGACAACTCCCTTTGGCATGCACTTAACCCTTTGAAACTTTACCCTTTCAATTGACTATTTCCTTTGATAAATTGATCTTTTGATGGTCTGGAATCTTTGGAACACCAAGTTAACAGCCTGGGATGGTGAAATTATTACATTTGAAAGACATAAAATTACATAATGAAAGAAGCATTTCTCTTTACAAATCATTTTCACATGGTGAAGGGATGTTATTTGATCACCCTTTGCTTGCTGGTCTTATGCAATTGAATGGAACCTTGGCAATCCTAATGACTTAATGAGACCTTAAAAAACCCTAAAAGACCTAATGAGACCTTGAAGGACTAAATTTCAAGATGACATAATGAACTCATGATTGATACAAATGGCTTGATCAAAATAATTGTATGGATGATGTACAGTCAACAAGATATGGAACTATGCCAACAAGTAATCACATTTAGGGAAGAGTGATGTTTTTGAACTAGGACTACCATCAGTGACTATTTGTTTTTTTGACCTAGTGGAATGATAAAAAAAATTGAGTGGGACCCTTAAAATGATATGAAAAGAGGATTTTTGATCACTAATGGCAGGATGAAAATACTGATACTAACATCGGCCTTATTGGGGATGGAAGCTCCTTGGAGGTGTCAAGAAAACCATAGACCAAGTTCCTAACCATGTGGGCCAATACGATCAAAAACTTAACTTAAAATGCATGACTAAACGCTAACAACTTCAAATGACACAAACTAAATCGAAACTGACTTGACATTGATTGAAAAATGACTCAAGACATACTTAACTGAAACAAGTACTTACAAAACTTATCAATGGCAACATACCATCGAGATTTGAGGGCTTCAAATACTGATGAAAACCACTTGCCTACTAAAGAAGTATGTACAATCATGTGAAGTGAACCTTCCAATGTAACCAATCGAGTAGATGGCTACTCACTGAAATTCTGCTCTCACTTTTCTCGAGCAGGCAGAACAATGTACATGTAGGCAACTCACAATAACAACTGAAACCAAGGCTTATGCTAACAAACCACACAACATTCATCTTCTCCAATTCTTGCAAAAGAATGGCCAATCGATCTTGAAAATCCTGAAGCACTACCTTGTTTTGAGATCCAACAACAAAAATACAAGTACTCCCTTCATTCTGAGCTAAAAGAATAGTTGGTTGTTGATTGATAGGAAGGCATAGAGAAGTATAAGCTTCTGCTATCTGAGTGTTGGCTTTCAACTCCTTGAGAATGAGAAATTCTGACTCGATTTCTGGCATATTGTCTCTCTCGGGCTCATACTCCTTAATTTCATAATCTAAGTCATTCTTAAATAGAAAACATTCTTCAAGATTATCTAACATGACAACCCTATCATCTTCATGAAAGAAAACAATATCTTTTCACTAATCTATAAATCTAATTTCAAGACTGTCCTCATTTTCAAAAGTGGAATAAGCTTCACTAACACCTTCTTGACTATGTGAACACTGCAAACCTGCATTAACTTGGGTTGTAACATGACCTCTCAGGAGTTGATCTATCTCATCTTCAGATAGAGGAGATAGTACTTTTTTCTTTTCTTTTTCTAAAACAATTATTGTCTTCTTGAAATAACAATTCAAAACATCAAATATGAGAAGAAAAATCTGAATGACAGTCTTCAATTCCATGGTCTTCTACAATTTGAATACATTGTTGATCATCTTCATATGACATGGCAACCAGATTGTCATGTTTCTTATCGCACTCATCAGTCATACGAGGGAAAACTTTAGATAGTTCTTGAAACTCAAAACTAACACTTCTATCATTTACCACTAAGTTATCCAAAGAAGATTTTTCACTTACTCTAACAAAGATCTCATCTTGTTTTTCATAAAAGGACTTTATTAACTCCTCGTGAAGGCTTTGTTCTAATGAAATGAGAACACTTGGGTCAATAACTTTGTTTTGTTCATTCCATATGATCTCAACAACAGAGCTTTCCTTCTTGGGATTCAGAACAAGGTACTCTTAATCATCCCGATATGAATCTAGATCTAAAATAGCCATCTTGAATTTATGACAATCCGAAATTGGAACTTGATTTTCCTACATAATGTCTTCTGCTATGAGCAGATCTGAAATAAGACCTTGTCTTCCATCATTTTCTATTGTACTAAGATCTTGAACCTACCGCAAATTTTCTTGAGCATCTTGATAAGTATCCTATAAGCTCTCTTTATGCTGTTGAAATGGATTTTCATACAGGGCTTCCATGATCTCATCGTCCATGAAGTCATCATCTTCATAAACTTTCTCATGATTTTCAATAAAACTATAAACATGTGTACAACAGTTCTGAACTAATATTAAGGATGGACAAGATTCTTTATACCTTACAAAGAACATGGTATTTAAATCCTTTAAATAGTAAATACTAGCAGGTGACAAACTTTCATACCACGATCAGGTTTCACCTTCTAGAGTGGCCATGAATATATTCATCAAGTAGTCTTCAGGAAAATCAACCTTTGACTTGTGAGTATGCATGTGAAATCTAACTAGATGTAAAGTAGCAACATCCCTATCATCATCTTTAAACATAGGAAAATTCCTTTGCCAATCTACCTTAGGAATTTTATTTGGTAAACCTGGAATGTAATCTCAGGTCATGGGAGCATACCTTTGAGCCAATGAGTCCATTTTGATAACAATGAATTCACCAAGAAATTATTCAAGCTACTGGTTCTTGAAGAGTGAATTTTCCTTAAAAATTCTGAACCTTGGGGTTTTTCGACACTGGATTCTCTAGGTGAATGATTTTAGCCTTTGAATGCATTTGACATTGTTCACCATTAGCAGTCAGATCTAAACATTGATGATCTTTCTCAGGGAATACGAAACCTTCAACTCGTTCCCCAGTATGGTCACCACTATGTTAGCACCTGGATTGAACCTCAAGCTAAAGGAAGGCAATTCCAAGGTAACCACAAAGCACGCTTAGCCAAGTAGCTAGCCCTACTATGCCAGGAGAGGGCTCTCTCCATAAGGATCTCAGCCAAGATGACTGGATCAAGAAAATGATATTAGGCTAGGTATAGTAGCACAACTTGATTTTATTTTGAAGGGTTTTTCTGGATTGGGAGGAACCAAACAGTTAGAGCAAGGAAAATAGGTCAAAATTGCAGGGTTTTGATGGGGCAAGATAAGCACAAGGCTAAACACTCTAGGGTTTGATGCGTGAGGTGATTTAAGATAGGTGAGGAGCTAGAAATAGCATGTAAGCAACATGGATTCTTCCTAAATTGAAGAAAACACAGACTGTGAAATGTCTACCCAAAATAGAACATAGAAGTTATGTATTCTGCCTTTTAGACTTGTATACATTCACATAAATAGCATGAAATAATGAAATGGAATCAACAATACATTAACACATGAAAACATAAGGAAAAATGAACTCAACATTATACCACATGGATCCCAAATAAATAACTGCAATTTTTCATTAATCTCCTGCTAAAACTGATACAAAATGATGTCTACTCAAATCATAAGAATCTAGCTGAGTCAATAAGTGAATTAGGGTATTAGGGAATTAGGGTATAAGGGACAGGTGAAGGGATATGTTGGCAACTTAGGGTTTGAAATTTTAAATATCAAAACAACTTCAAAATCCTGAACTGAATGTCGGGAGGATAGTTCAAAGAGTGCACTTGTTTAGAAGGTATAACTGGAAAAAAAGCAATTTGGATGATTGATAGGGTGGTTTTGGTGCTTGTTGGGCCTATTCATAGTGCCTTTTATAGGTGCACAGTACTCTCGCTCTATGCACAACATTGTGTAAAATTGCACTGGCAAATAGGCCATATGCACAACGCTCTATCTCTATGTGCAACGCTCCCTCCTCTATGCACAGTGCCCCCTGCTCTATGTGCAAGGCCTTTTCCAAGCCATCTTTGGAGGCTTTTCCAGTGTCCAAATTGAGCCCATGATAATGCGTTGGAAAGGTATCTCTCTTGGGTAGAAAATGGACCTACTAAGAACTTAAAATGATCAATTATAGCCCCTGAAAAGTTAATTATCCCAAGACTAGTCACAAAGTGTAGAATGAGGGTGCAAAAATGAAGTGTTCTCTTGCAGGAAACTTTTGGAGATCTTCGTCAACTCGAATTTGAGTGCATGATATCTCATTTGAAATATATTTTTTTCTAGTTATCAATTGACTCATCAACAAAGTCATTTGGAGAATCCATCTAGAAGAAAAGTGATTTTTTCAAAGTCAGTGTAGAAGTGCAACAACTCTCTTGTAGCAACTATGTGTTTGACATTTCTTTGAAACCATGAAACCTGTGTAAAAAGTGAAGGAGGGCTTTCATCCTTGGCCTATTATAGACAATAACCTCTATGACTTGTTCCAAATTCATACCTTTTTGGTCTAAGACATATTTTGAAGAAAAACCAACCCTTATCTGTGGTGAAGGACTTGTGCCTTAGAATGACTTCTTGACAAATGATGGAGACCTGATGTTGATGATCTAAAATGGCCTTGTGCTTGGTGATATGACCTCCCTTATGCCTCATATACTCAGATGTCTTCGATACTAAAGCCAACCCTAGCTTAATGGGTGAGGAAATTAGGGTTTAATGCTTGTGGAAAATGACGATTTGGACACCCTTGGGAAAAGACAACTCCCTTTGGCATGCACTTAACCCTTTGAAAGTTTACCCTTTCACTTGACTATTTCCTTTGAAAAATTGATCTTTTGATGGTCTGGAATCTTTGGAACACTGAGTTAACAACTTGGAATGGTGAAATTATTGCATTTGAAAGACATAAAATTACGTAATGAAATAAGCATTTCTCTTTACAAATCATTTTCACATGGTGAAGGGATGTTATTTGATCACCGTTTACTTGCTAGTCTTATGCAATGGATTGGAACCTTGGTGACCCTAATGACCTAATGAGACCTTGAAAAACCCTAAAAGACCTAATGAGACCTTGAAGGACTAAATTTCAAGATGACATAATGACCTCATGAATGATATAAATGGCATGATAAAAATAACTTTATGGATGATGTTCAGTCAACAAGATATGAAACTATACCAACAAGTAATCACATTTAGGGAAGAGTGATGTTTTTGGACTAGACTACCATCAGTGACTAATTTTTTTCCATGACCTAGTGGAATGATAAAAAAATTCTGAGTGGGACCCTTAAAATCATATTAAAAGAGGATTTTTGATCACTAATGGAAGGATGCAAATAGTGACACTAAAAAGATCAGCTCCTTTCACAAGGGATTCATCCCACTAGCTAGAATAAATCAAGCCTCAATGTTCAATCCCAAATTTTGAATATGATTTTTGCCACTAATCCTTGGAATTGCAAGATAGCTCATCCCTCCTTTAAGTTAAGAAATTCTATCCTCAACACTTCAACTCCCCTCGACACCATGAGACCTATAAATTAGATAGAGGAATTATAAGAAACTTCTTCCTTTATTGCACAAATCGGCCCTTGTAGATACTATAACCCTGCAAACCAAATTATAATAAAGATATCAAAGCTTCCTGCAAACAAATATGATTAGAACTTTAGGAAATAAGCAAACCAAAATCCTCTAGGGTGGCAGAGGATGTCCACTCAAGAAGGAGAGATCTAGATAGGGTGGCACGGGGACCACTAAAACTAGAGAGAGGGTTTTGCCTGAAACCCTCAAAATAGAAACTCATTAGCACATAATAGAAGAAGATACAAAGTCAATATTTTCTACATGAAACCCTCAAAATAGAAAGTCAATAGAAGACAGTAGAACAAGATACAAAGTCAACATTATGTACCTGAAACTGTCAAAATAGAGGTACCCAGAAACATGCATTGAAGATGATTGGGAAACACAACTAAAACCTCATAACTCAAAATTTCCCATATTTTGTTTGAAGATGATGTTCTATTTAGAGTGGCAGTAGTCAACAAACTCAGAAAAGCAAGCAAAGTACACATGGGCAGCACCCAATTTTATGCTTAGCAATGATAACATAAATCAATTTAGAAAAATATACCATAGAAATGTATCACAATAGTGATTATAGAGAGGAAATGGATTCAGGCTTTACTACCTTACAAGTTAAAAATTTTGAAATTTTTATGAAGCCCTGGGTTTCCACCTAACAGAGATTGACTACTCGAATTGTGACTTTCTAAAATGATAGAGAAAATAATCTATTGGTTTTTCAATAGGGAAATATCGAAAGGAGTCACACTTGTTGCGTGTTCAGACTTGAACAAGCTCTAAATTCCATATCTTCAACAATATATGTAGTGTGAATTCTAGCAAAAAGTGGATTTACCATTTTCATAGGGATGCTAGCAGCAACTCCACCCTTGATAATGTATAGTTTCTCACCCATAGCAGATGAAAAACCACCAGTGTGCTTCAATGCTTCATGAGTTTTAGTGGCCATTTTACTTAGCTTTCCCCTAGCAGTGTTCACCACATCACTGGATACATGGGCATAAACCATGTAAAAGTCTCTTCTCTCATCTTCTAACTGTGTCTATAATTATTTTATAAACCCTCACGATACAGTTGAATGTAGCACTATTGATGTCCCATCTAATAAAGCTATAACTACCCCTCCATCTCCAAACAATGCATGTCCAACCTATTTTTTAGTAGTGACCATAACTATGTGATAAAGTTGGTTCATATATATCAAAATCACAAACATGATAATTTGATTTAATAAGTTTTGTTTCCATGCTATATCCCATCACTCCAAGCCCAATGAAACCAATATACCTCATTGTATTGGAAATGGAAATAACTTCTTGCACAATCTATTTGGGAGAATAACCTTCAACTTGAGCCACAACATTGACACCTAATATATTTTTCCAAATCTCGACAAGTGCAACATCAACTTCCTCAACATATCCACAAGCTGAGTCATGAATATACTATTGATGTGCTATAGATGATGGAGGAAGAGGAAAATTTAGTGACGTTTCTAGCACAATTCCTAGATCCTTGAAGAAAACATTTTGATCAAACTAGTTGAGGAACCCAATCTAAAAAGACCCAAGAGCTTCCTGGAACATTGGATATGATTTCATATAGATTGTAGGTATTAATTCTAGCCTATGCACCCAGTTCCCTAGCTTTGGGTGTAACAAATTTATGCACACCTACCAATAGTGAATCATGGTCTTCCCCATCATTTAAATTGCATGGTTTAAATTCCAAAATATATTTTTTTGACAAAGGTGACCCAAGTATGTTAAATATCCTATGGAAAATGGGTATCTTTAATCTTTGGATTCATGTCTTGACTGTACCCATAACCTTCACTTGACAAGGAGTAGGGGACCTCTAGAATCAAATGGAGATGACCATTTTAGATGTTAAAAATGAATTATGTATGCCCACCCTACGTCTAGGCAAAAGGATTCATATGTTAGCACAAGAGCTAATTTGGAAGACCCACCAACATGTTTACTTAACCTTCTCAATAGGAATGACCCTTCAATATTTTCCTATTCAAGTAGATGATTCATTTTCATTTGGACAGCATGATAGTTTGTAGTGTGAATTTCTAATTTTTCCATAAAGAAAGCCTACCAATGATAACCATAACTAATTGAGACTCCACCCTTATCATTATCATTTGGAGCTCCTGTAAACATGGAAGTAAGTCCCTCTTTAGGATAGGCAAGTTGTTGAAATTGGAAACTAGGGCCAAATTCCACTTTGGGTAATTCCTTCAAACAAGATAATTGTGACATTGAATTCCTCTTTTCGAGAGAACCAAAATCAACCTAAAGATCATTATATTTGAATGAGGAAAATATATTTCTAAAATTAAGCGCCCTCATGTGTAATTTATCAAGGTTTTCTTGGGGATAATTTTACAAGTTAAACCCCTCTCCACCTCCTATAAAAGGGAATGTCCTCCAACACCATTTGATCATCTCACGCACATTATTTACTCTCTGAAATAACTGCAGGATGAAGGTGTTTCTAGTGAAGAAGGAAGGGCTAGATTATTATCTTGGCAGGTTTGCTTGATGGGATAAATACCTTAGCCAGAAGGTCAAGCCTCCTAGGGACAAGTTTGGGCCTTTGTGTGGATTATTCTAAGCTTTCTTGTCTTCTATTACAGGTCCAAGGTTTGAGATGAACCTGTTGCTATGTATAAGGTTTATCTAAGGATGTTTTAGGCGTGATTTTTATGGTGAATCTATCCTAAAAGCAGGTCACACTTGTTTAGGTCATTTATATCTAGGTTGTAGACCCTATGTACGCATTTTTGGAGTGCGAGAATATGCATCTAGGAAGTCGCATTTTGTCATGCCTCTTTAGGGGGTTGTGGAGTTGCTTTTTGAAGCATAGAAGAAGGCTTAAGGGAAACAAAATTTTGGAGGGTCTGTTTCAAGGGATGCCATAGTCAATAGAAGCTCTAGAATGCAGTGTCTATTCCCTAACCAATCCTACCAGAATTGCATAGAACTTAATAGTCCTTGGAGCTTGCTCAAAATGCAAGATTTGCAGCTTTGTTTGAACCATCTCCTTGCTAAGGGCAGTGGTATTAGAGCTTCACATGATAATGAGTTATGTGATTTCTAATAGAATCAAATTGGATACATAAATGGTCCAACATGGATAAGTGAAGTAACTAAGTAGAGAACATGTCTCAAAGTTTAATATGGTATCAGAGCTAGGTGAGGACAAGCCCAAGAAAGAGAGAATGCAATCACTAAGAAACTTGTTGACAAGTCTCCATCACATCGAAAGTTAGAGGCATTCCCAAGCCAAGCTTCTTGTAGAATTAAGTCAAATTATTGGGCATAGTTATAATGAGTAGGTCAAATATGTGCTCATTTTGAAAGTCCAATTCTTTATTTCTTTCCAAATTTAGAGACACTCATGTGCATTTTTTTGTGGAAGGATATTCTATTTTTGTAGGTCAAAATCTTCTATGACTTTGGAAATAGGGCCGAGCCACTGTGGTATCTTGTTTGAAAATCCATAGTACTTGTTTTGGAGGGAAAAAACACCAATCATATAATTGGAGTGAGGTCTTACATTCCCAAAAGGATAACACAGAAAATAAGGCAATTTTAATAGCCAGCGTCAAGAGTATTACTTATGTTGTTGAGATTCATCATAAAAGAGACACATAATTGTGACCCAAAGCGTATATTCAGAACTATAGGTATTTTTGCTAGGGATATAATATTGTTTATGATGTCTTATGTTAAAGGTCCATGTCCGCTAATCTTCAGTTATTGTGATAATGAATATTGGACAAAATTTTAGTCATTGTAAATATAATGTTTGGATAGTCTTTGAACAATCATAACAATAATGTAACTATAATTCATGTCATCTACATCGAATGAAAATTTGTGCCCTATATTGTGAGACCCTGTGGCAAATTTTAGAGTGAGTTCTAGATTTTGAAATGATGGTAATATTGAGCCCTCATCTTAGTAGAAAACATTAATTCAAGGAGCCTCCAAGGACCTCAGATTAGTCTTTGTAAATGATTCATAAGGGTGATTTTTTAAGTCTAAAAATTGAATCCTAATATGGAAATTTTCTAATTCAACAGAAAAACACTACAACAAAGAAGAAAATGTGTCATTGGATTGATATGATCTTTAATCAATATGAAATCATGCTTGAAACATTATGGCTCTGAATGTATAAAGGCATGAAGCAAGCAACACTCGTTTGAGATATTGTCCTAAAGAAGTCATTCTACCCTCGTCAAGAACAGAAATCTGATTATTTCACTACTGATCTAGTGTGAAAAGATGTGTCTACAAAAAACTTTTGTAGTAAATCTATCACTAACATTTCAAAATATTTCAATGGAATCAGCAGTAAATGATATCATTGTTATCTTGTTTTACACCATCTCAGTTCTATGAAATAAGGCTTATCATCTCACAAACAAAAATATCATCACCTTGCTCTTAGTCTCCTATAGTAAGAAGAGTATTTCTTGACCTGTGAAGATAGTACGAGTCTCAGTAAAATAATAATAATGATTTTAGTGCACATATATATTTATATATATACACAATCCTATCTACTTGATTTTGTGGATAATTTTGATTTATAGTAGCAATATTGTGATCAAATAAGAGCCTATACCAAATCCCTAAGTTGTTTAATAGAGAATATTTGGTTACGTTGGAAAGAAGAAAATCTTGAGACACTCGAATCATTTTTGAAATTCATCTTTATGCCCAATATCAACCCCATTGAAAGAAGAAATCATGTAAGATCATCTCAGGCTTGTATAAAGATGTATATAGGTCGACAGTGAAGCATAAATCAACAGCCTTGTGGGCACTATTCGTCACAGGGATCTTCAGTGGCACATTTTTCATGAGTAGACATCTTCAAGGATTACAGGAGTACATCACGAGTCATGAGGACTTGATGAGAAACTAGTTAAATTGATGATTATGAGCTTATGATTCCAATAATGATACAAAATACTTCTTTTAATAAACTAAATAAATCAGTTCAAATTCTCCATCATCTTGAGAAATAATTCAATGATTGTACTATCTCCATATCACTGATTCTTGGCAACTATAAGTGTTCATCATCCAATACCGAATTCTAGAGTATGTCTGAAGATGTTAGATCAGTAAAGACCAGGACTCTAGATCAAAAACTCTATCATGATCATATTTGAAGTTGTCTACATCAGTATATCTATCAAGAAACTAGAAAGATAGAGATTTCTGTTTGGAGTCTAATCAGAAGGAAGTGTTGAAGAAGTCAAATATCCTAATGAAGGATTACAAGCTTCAAAGTTTATTTGTTTCTTTAAGGACATGGATGAGTCCCTTGAAGCAACCTCTATGATAGCAAAGAATAGTGGGAGGATAATTGACTTCATGAAGATTGGTTGCATGGATTGAAATCACTGGATGACAAGTACTTCCATATGATGGATTGGTAGTTGCCATGAATCATATGGTTGATTGGATGATCTCATGGGAGAACTTCTTCACCCTAGGTGAAGAAGGACAATGATGTTATGTTTCTCTCTAATTCAAGGTAAAGGGATTTACAGATGAAATTGTTGTACGATAAATATTCATATTACAATTGAGGGGAAGATTAATGAAGACTTGATGTCCAACTAAAATAAGACTTCAAAGGGAGCTACAAAATCCCTATCAGGATGTCTTATGTTTAACTTTGATTATTTACTATATCTCCAAAGTTGCATTACGATTCATTAACTAAAAGAACAATATTGGCAAATAGACCAAAGGAATAATGGCAAGAAGGATAGCAGCTTGCGAACAACTCAATATTTAAAGGAATCCATGGTCTCAAATGGAACCATTATCAGAGGATGATACTCTCATTTATCAAAATGAGAGGGAGATGACTTTTAAAGTCATAGTCCTAGCCTTGATGCACTTCTTCCTTAACATAGACAATTTATGGGGATCCTGGTGTTCTGATGAAACAAGTGATCAAATATATACCTTGCTATAATTTAGGTTTTCTTATCTATCTATGACGTACTTTGCCTCGGATTTGAGCTATCTACGTGAAGAATGAAAAGAGAACATATAAGTGTTGGATCTCCTAGAATCCACCTTTATTTCGTGGACGAATCAAAGACTGAAGATTGTTTCTCTTGAAGCACCATTGAGGTTAAATGTATAAAACAACATACATGATTATGAAGCTCGTGCGTTGAGGAAGATCTTCAATAAGCCATTTGGGCATGTGTTGGTAAACAACATTGTATATTACTATTCATCTTTTAGAGAATCCATGACAGATCCTTATATTGGGTACCTTTATTTGGATATGGTATAGAGGAAATCAATCAAGCTCTATTATTGTTGGTTGAATGTGAAGGTTATATTCATTCGTGCATAACTTGTTGGTAAGGACCAAATTATCTTCCTTTAGATAGATGTTGGGAGTGATGGATAGACCCTATTAAGAGGGTTTTGATTGAACATTGAGCTCTGGGAGCTCTTGGGGGCCTGAGGTACTTCTTGATGTTATGAGTGACCCTAGGGTGAGTGTTTCATCTTCCCCTATAGGTATGCTGGATACAAGGTGAGTGGTTCACCTTCACCTGTGATACCTCATGATGATATATGACACATAGGGTGAGAGGTTCACCTTCCCCTATTTTGGTTGCCATGTGTGTAGGGTGAGTGGTTCACCTTCTTCTGCGATTGATGAGATATGCATACAATGAGTGGTTCACCTTCTCCTATGGCATATGAGCAAAATAAGTGGTTCACCTTCTCTTCTAGGTAGCCCAGAGAGAGTTTCATATAGGAATCTACTTGTTGTCACATGTGGACATGTTGGTGGGACATGGTTCATCATTTCCTCACATGTAGGATGTTCATTCCCTACAACCAAAGCTTGAAAAGTCGGTGGGATGTGGTTCACCCTTTCCCCAATGTGTAGGATGCTTCCTACGATTACTGGTTGGCATGCATGTAGGACATGGTTCATCATTTCCCTACTCTTGGTGATTTGCATGCACGTATGATGTGGTTTATCCTTTCCTTGTGATGGTTGTGAAATTTGACTATCGGATGTCGTTTATTATTTCCCTATGATGGTTGTGATATGTGACTGTAGGATGTGGTTCATCCTTTCCCTACGTGTGGTTGTGAGCATGTTTATTCTTTCCCTGATATTGTTCCACTTTGATCCTACCCAATTTCCATATAGTCTGGAACACATGGGAAGTACCTGTCATATGGCCAGTGAGTTGGGAAGAGTGGATAGGGATCATAACACTACCGATGGACACATCATGTACTCTCATACTCCCTATGTCTAGGATGCATGATGTTCAACAACTTGATCACTTGGGATCAAGTTCAACTTGTTACCGGGAATAGTGTCCACTCGGAGCTTCTATTCCCACTAGGACTGGTAGCTATCTTAGAAACAAACAAGTAAAGTCTACTTTCACTTTCCTTTATGAAAATAGATAAGAGTGGAACAAAGGACACCAACCTTAGTCTTGCGCTTGGCTTCCTTGCTTTATTCCTCTCCTTTCTAGTAGGTCTTTACCACTTCTTCTTCATCTGCCCAGCTTCAAAGAGCACCTGTGGAATCAAAGCACCATACAACTATCGAAGAACAGAGATCTATATTCATAAATAACATAGGACCAGATATGTGTTAACCACACAAATGCATATATAATCAAACATACAAGAATATGGAGGAAAACTTGAATAGCTTTATTAATATCAAGAATAGCAAGAGGACTACAACCAATAGTTCTGACCCAGCATCATCCTCCAGCAAGAACGCCCTTCTTCACCTCAAGTAAAGCTTAGATCACCCAACACTATGAAGTTTCACCAGAAAACCAACATCACTTCTCTACAAGATACGAGATTCCCCCATCTGGATCTCTGTGATGAGGGATCCATATATAGATGATGGTAGGGGGGTGAGTCATCTTCTGGGGTTTTGATTAGTGTCCTATCTCTGATATTTCTTGATTGCACTTGGAGACTGATGATCTCTTACTCATCCCTGGTCAAAAACAAAGAGGCAAGTGTCAGAAGGGAAGCTTTTGGAAGATTCCATGATCTTCCACCTCGCAAACTGTCTCTGCCATTTGTCCATTCTCGCCCATCGCACCCTACAGAGGGGCCATTCAGTATGCATCACACCCTTTACACTGGGAATGTGATATGCATCACACCCTCTACACTGGGTATTTAGTATGGTCCAGTTTTGACCATTTCTGAGCAGGTTTTAGTGGAGAACTTCTGGGAGATGATATAATCAGCTGAAGTTGTTCCTTTAGGCAGTGAAGCAACACTTTTAGGGACTTAGGAGCCCTCAGTTTATGGACATTTATGATTTGGGTGCAGTTCCCAAAAATGTCTATAACAGTTGCCTCCTAAAGCATAAGGTCGTTAATCTTTTGATGTCAGGTGAAATGCTTTACCATGAGGATCTGAAGTTTTTTTGAGCTGGGAGGTGATCTGTAATAAGATACAATACAATACATTATCTTCATTATATTTTTCATGATCTAGCTGAGGCAGGCATTCCCATGCTCAGCTTTATAAATTCATTTTCATGTACATAGGACAGAGAATCGTTTGCGTAACAGACTAATGATTCAGACTCATCATCCTTTGATTTGGATGATCATCTGTTCGGCAATGATGTACATTTGATGTCTTTATATTCCTGAATATATCGCAGCCTGGATAGATGAAACTAGATCCAGGGTCTTCAAAACTTGTTCAATATTCACTCAGAGTACAAGTTGATCCATGTGAAAAATGTTCTGGAGTCGAACATGGAAAGACATTGCCTGATTACCAGCCAATGATGTAAGCTGTTAACAGGTGCGAGAGGAATCACCAATAATGACAATGACCCTCAATGTACTACAGTACAATTCACGCGGTGTGAAAAAGGACTTGGTGTCAAACACCACGCAAAATCTCCCAGTCAAAGGCCATTAATGTAAACCTGTCGCCGCAAGTGAGAAACTTTCCATTGAGGCATGCAAGCTTCAAAGTACTGAAAGGGTTGTTCCTAGGTCAACTTCTTGGATAATGATCTGATGTCGACAAGAAGTGACCCGTCATAGGAGGGCCTTAATGAATCCCACATCTACGACATGGAATGAAGCGAATTATTTTGGAGGTGAAAATGATCTGATGATATAGTGTTCAGGGTGGCGGTCATGAAAGAATGGAGCGTGAATGTATTGCAGTGGGTGAGACACAGGTTAATTCTCTGAATGACTTCTCTTGAACATATCGGCGACACTGACAATGGATTGGTAGCGTTAACCCCAAATATGGATGGTGTGATGGACCAATGGTGATATGACTAGTGAACGGAACAACCCAACCTGACTCGGATGCAGAGAGAAAGTGTCATGTTCAAGAACGACTTGCTACCAATAAAGTTTTTTCAAGTTTTCTTCTCAATTTTTCCCCAGCCATTGCTGACCAGTACCTCTTTATTTTTGTCAAGCTTGAGGAGGATAACATATGCTTGTTCTATAATCTGCACTTCGGGCAAACCTGTCGCTCTATTTTAACGAGCCTAACGACAGTGAAACTAGTTCTTGTCCATTTGGACGAGTTTGTCGCTATTTGGTTTTAACGAGTTTAACGACAAAGATAACTCGATCCTTTTCAATTTTAGAGAGTCTAAAAGGGATGGAAAGAAAACTCCAAAGATTCTTTTTCGTCATATAATCCCTTAAGTCCAAAAAAGCTTAAAATAATACGAAAGGGATGAATTTTCAATATTTTTAATGAGTCGAACAAGACAAGCGCTCGATCTTTTTATGTAATAATCCCTGAAGTCCAAAAAGATTAAAATCTAGTGGAGGGATAGCACTTTCGATGACTTTAACGAGCTGGAGAGGCTAATCGCTTGGCAATCTTTTCATATTTTACGAGTCAGTTGAAAAGAGCTTAAAGGAGACTCGTTTTTCGAGGAACGAGTGATGATTTCAAGTAGCAGCTGATTCCAGGTAAGGTTTGGAATTTTCCAATCACAGCAGTGTCACAAGGATGGCTAATAGAATCACTCTTCACAGATGTTCCTTGAAAGGGTAAACAATCAAATGGAGGTGAATGATCGGCTAAAAAACATAGCGGAGGTGATGGTGAGAACAGGACCAAGGTTCAAAAGCTGATGATAATGCATTCACAATGGTTATTTACCTGAAAATTGGTTCATTTTTTAATGAGCGTAAACTCTGGGGGAAACATTTGCTCATTGCTTATGTTTATTTTTTAACAAGCTTGAATTCCGCGTTAAAACTGCTCGTGGCGGGTTTATTTTTAACCGAGCTTGAACCCTGCGGTAACACTGCTTGCCAGTTGTATAATAAGGATGTCTCATCTAAGATGCCATTATTTATGGGGCTTTCACCTTTTGAAGCTTTGCCCCAGATCCTTTCTTTATGCAAGCTAGGAAACAACCAACCTTACGAGTTTAAAGGGTTAGAGGACCTACAAATTTTAAAAAATAAATGGTCGCTCTTTGCTTGCATGCGAAAAGGTTTGCATGCCCCCAGGTATAGGGAACAATTCCTAGGTTACCATGAAAAATTTCCATCTACGTCGCAGACAAAATGCTTCCTTGGTGATGTCTACCTAAATAGACAAAGGTGAGTGGCGCAGTCACCTCCACTCACATAAATTTGATGAGGGAATCTTATTCCAGCCTAATCCCATTTTCCTGCGAGGACGGGTGTGTCAGACTAGTCATATATCCTGCATGGAAACCTACTCTATACCCAAGGTTTTCTTGCCGAAACAGACCAGGGTGCATGCCCCCTAGGTTTCAGTCATATCCTCCTGAATCACTCGCACTCATCAGGTGGATGGAATGAAGATCGATGATACATTCCTTGCGTGAAAAGACCATTGATGGATGGCATTTGACTATTTGCTATGTGTGAATTGGGGAATGATAGTTGGTCTACGAGCTTGACCATTCTACCTTCATGCGGAAAACACATTACTCTAAAGAGTGAGGAGATGAAGGCTCCCATGCAATAAATATAGTCACGCCCAAGGAGTAGATTATAATCCAGGGGTCCTTGGACTACCATCACGTTCATGTGAACGATTATCCTTCTCAAAGTAATGGGCACATTGGGAAGGATCCCTAACGGTCGACTGGTTCCTTTGTCAAAGCCTGTCAGATTTCTCATTTCAGGCAAAAGCGATGGCAAACCAAGTGCTTTCCAAGCGGTTGAGGAAAGGATACTCACCGAAGCCCCTTCATCTATGATGGTACCAGCCATGACCATTCTGTAAGCTTGTACAATGATTCAGAATGGTACACTAGCTGGTAAATGGGGTCTTCCTAGTAGATTCCAGTCGAAGGAAATGACTAGGTTGCTTGGAGGTGGGATCGAATAGATGGCCGGATATGACTCTGATGAACTTCCTTCCTGCGATAAAGGAATGGGTAGACCACCCCCAAGTTCATTGGAGTCTGTGTTTATGAAAAGAATTTGAACAATGTCGTTCTCTTTCTGTTCAGTGACGGTATCATTCGAAGATGAACATTCTGAAGGCAAGACTCGATCAACTGCTACCTTGACCTTTTGACTTTCGTTTGGTATGGATTCAGAGGGTTCATTTTCAATGATAGACGTTTCGGCCAACCATAATGGCGTTCCAGCCAAATTTTCAACCATTGGTGGACTTGGCAAGAGTTTCTTATATCCACGGGGGAGCTGTAGCGGTGAAGCAGGACGGTCATCCAAAAATCTTTTAGCTTTGTCTAGGAAGGGACAACGGTGGATGGCGTGATCACCTTCACACAATTTACAAGGAAATTTGTGATTTTTTTTGTCCAGATACTTCATTTTCACTGGTTGATGGTGTGCTTTCAACATGATCATTAGAGGTTGACGACACCAGATTGTGCAAATGAGGAGACCAGTCCATTAAGATGTGAGGGATGCAAGGAAAATCTCAGTGATAGTGGTCTCCATTGCAAATGAAACATTGGAGATTTAGGTTTAGACGGTGCGGTGTGAGGATTTTCGTTAGACGACGCCTGGTTGCCCCCTTTCGATTTTGGATCTTTCTTCTTCTTTTCCTTTTTCTCTCTTCGCTTCTTCTTCTTCTCAGTTACTTGATCGTTAGCTTTACCAGCTTTATCAACCGAAGAGGAAGGAGGAGAGGGAGAAACAGACAAAGTAGAAGGTTGGGGGGCAACTCTAGTATCATCTAGTTGTTGACTTGACTGTTCAGGAATTACGGTATTCTGAATGATAGAGGTAGAGAAGAGCCATACGGGCAAACCAATCGTCATCCCTGGAAGTGACAATGTGGCCATATGGGGTGCACCAACATCTCCGCAAGAGGAGAAAGGACTAGGATTTCCTCCAAGGGGAAATCCTTGGTTGGTAGACTCCATTTTCTCAACCTAAAGACCAATGGGGGAACTTGTGATGTTATTCCAATTAAAATAAATTTTAGACGCTTTGACACAACTTGTTTTTTCAATTTTTAAGAGTCGAGAAAAAACAAAATATGACTCTAGTTGCCTTCGACTTTTAATGAGCCTGAAGTGACAAGTGCTCAGATGGACCTTTTCATTTAAGGAGTCTGAAGAGGAATGAAAGAGACTTCTCTGGAAATCTAGGCAGAGGGGATTACCAAACCATTCGCAAAACTGCAAAATACTTTGTATGGTACGGCAGTCAATCTTCCCGAATGCTGTGTTCAGTGCATTACAATCGATAGGGCGGCATACATGGCTTCGTAAGGATAAAGGATGCAGCCTATTGTGGTCTCCCAATATATACTCAAAGGTACGTGGGAGCACAAGTCCATACTGGCACTTTCCATCTCAGAGTGGAGGAATCACCCAACCAACAATGAAAACAACAGTTACCAAGTTTTACGACGTCGGAATATGTCTCTAGCCTATACCTCTAGATGTTGTGCATTAGGTTCCAAAGCATTTTTAGATTCATTAAATTTATTTTGTAGTTGATCTTGTTTAAAAATTTTCCTTTCAAGTTCACCGTGTGATGTGTATACAATTCCTAAAATGCAGTCTAAGATGATAAACAACTATTTAATCTTCTTTTGGCAATGAAAATCCTAGGTACTAAGGAAAGAAAGTTGAGAATCTTTCAACAATGAGCACAGAGAACACACTAAATGCACTGTCCTAAATCAAACCAAGCAGTCTAAATGCAAATGCACATGCATGTATTTGTTTTCAGCCTTCTTATTGTATAAATGACGATAAGAAAGCTAAGTGCAAATCTGAATTATTTTCCAAGTGACAATACTTAACAAATTTCTTTTCAAAACGAAGTGAAGGTAAGGGTGACACTTTGCGATTTCGAAATGAAAACTTTTTTTCGACACTTTAAAAACTACTAATTCAAATCATATACAAGAGTAACAATATAATCAACTATCAAGAACAATGGGATTCTCTTCTATAACTGAAAATGATACTTATGACACTTTCAGATTGAGAAACGACAGTTCGATTACGCTACTTAATTGCAAAAGAGAACTGAAAATGGCGCACAATACATAAAAACGGTTACAGTTCTTTGCACAATAGAGGTGGAATGATGTAAGACAAGGGGTTTTTCCTAGAGATATACTGACCACAGACATCAAAACTCCTGAATAGAACTGAAAATAGTGAAGGAAAAACCAAAGTCTGAAGGTAAAGTTAACCTTCCCTGACCATCGCACCTGTTACACAGGGAAATCAGTATGCAGTGCACCTACTGCAGACGGGAAGTGGGATGTATACAGATTGCCTTGAAAGGAGGGTCTGATGGTACCAGTGTGAGACGTTTAACCAGTTTTTACTCACAATTTGCAATTCAGTTCAGGGATTTAGGTCGAGTAAGTGATGTTCAGTAAATGTAAATCACAGTGGCTAATCTAAAGAGGTTACTGGAGCCACCACTTAGGGCAATTAGAACATTTACAGATCAATTGTTTAATTCATAAACAAAACTCAGAGATAGACTGAAGCAACATTGATATACTTTGCATTTGTATAACAAATGTAGTCCGAAGGCTAGCTAGCTTGAATTCAAGCTCCCTCTGTAAGTTTATAAAATAAACAAAGATAGACTAACAAACAATCTATTCGCTCCCTAGTTGAGTCGCCATTTTGTTACCGAGAATAGTTTCCACTCGGATCTGTTATTCCCACTAAGACTGGTAGCTATCTTAGAAACAAACAAGTAAAGTCTACTTTCGCTTTCGTTTATGAAAATAGATAAGAGTGGAACAAAGGACACCAACCTTAGTGTTGCACTTGGTTTCCTTGCTTGAGTCCTCTCCTTTCTGATAGGTCTTTGCTACTTCTTCTTCGTCTACCCAGCTTCAAAGATCACCTGTGGAATCAAAGCAGCATACTACTATCGAAGAACAGAGATCTATATTCATAAATAACATAGGACCAGATATGTGTTAACCATAAAAATGCATATGTAATCAAACATACAAGAATATGGAGGAAAACTTGAATATATTTATTAATATCAAGAATAGAAAGAGGATTACAACCAATAGTTTTGACCCAGCATCATCCTCCAGCAAGAAATCCCTTCTTCACCTCAAGTAAAGCTTAGATCACCCAACACTATGAAGTTTCACCAAAAAACCAACATCACTTCTCTACAAGGTACAAGATTCCCTCCTCTGGATCTCTGTGATGAGGGATCCATATATAGATGATTGTAGGGGGGCGAGTCATCTTCTGGGGTTTTGATTAGTGTCCTCTCTCTGATAGTTCTTGATTCCACTTGGAGACTGATGATCTCTTACTCATCCCTGGTCAAAAACAGAGTGGCAAGTGTCAGAGGGGAAGCTTCTGGAAGATTCCACGATCCTCCACCTCGCAAACTGTCTTTGCCATTTGTCCATTCTCGCCCATCGCATGCTATAGAGGGGCCATACAGTATGCATCACACCCTTTACACTGGGAAGGTGATATGCATTGCACACTCTACACTGGGTATTCAGTATGGTCCAGCTTTGACCATTTCTGAGAAGTTTTTAGTGGAGAACTTATGGGAGATGATGTAATCAGCTGACCTTGTTCCTTTAGGTAGTGAAGCAACACTTTTAGGGACTTAGGAGCCCTCAGTTTATAGACATTTATGATTGGGGTGCAGTGCCCAAAAATGTCTATAACATAACTGAAGTTTGACCCTTGTTATGTGGACTCACATTTGTTAGTGGAGAGTTGAAAGGTCTTGTGACTCAATATCGATTAATTATTCTTCATTATCTATATCACTGTTCAACATAGAGGACATGAGATGCAGAGATGGTTCATGATGATAAGATGACACGATTAATTGGAAGGTAGAATTCTCCCTAGTTGAGAGGTAGTATTGAAATTGGCAACTAGGGCCAAATTCTACTTTGGGAAGATACTTCAAAGAAGATAATTGTGGCATTGAATTCCTGTTTTTGAGAGGACCAAAATCGACTTAAAGGTCACTATATTTCAATGAGGAAAAATATATTTTTGAAATTAAGCCCCCTCATGTGTAATTTATCAAGGTCGGATTGGGGATAATTTTAGAAGTGAAACCCCTCTCAACCTCCTATAAAAGGGAGTGTCCTTCAACATCATTTGATCATTTCACGCACATTATTTACTCTATAAAATAGCTGCAGGAGGAATATTTTTCCAGCAAAGGATGAAGGGCTAGGTTATTATGTTGGTTGTTTGATCGGTTAAATTCCTTAGCCAGACGGTTGAGCCTCCTAGGAATAGCTCTGGGCCTTTGTGTGGACTGTTCTAAGCTTTCTTATCTTCTATTACAAGTCTGAGGTTTGAGATGAAGCTTTCGATGTGTATAAAGGATGATCTAAGGATGTTTTGAGCATGATTTTTATAGTGAATCTCTCCTAAAAGAAAGCCGAACATGTTTTGGGTAACCTATGACCAGGTTGAAGGACTTATGTATTCTATTTTGGAGGCCAAGAATCTACAGCTAGGAATTCACAATCTATCATGCCTCTTCAGGAAGCTGTGTACTTGGTTTTTGAAGCCTAGAAGAAGGTTTAAGAGCAACGATTATTTGGAGGTTTTGCTTGAAGGGAAGACATAGTCAATAGAAGGTATAGAAGGAAGTGAATGGGGTGTTGTAGAAGACTACTTTTATGCCCTAACTAGTCCTACCATATTTTTATAGAAGTCAATAGTCCTTGGAGCTTACTAAGAATGCCATATTTGTAACTTTGTTTGAGCCATCTCCTTGTCTAAGGGAAGTGGTATTAGACCTTCACATTTGCAAGTGATTTTGACTTTGAATTATTGTATTCTTTCTATGTTGAACATTTGATATTAATCATAAGAATAATTGATAAAGGTTTTTCCCCATCTTAGGGTTTTTCCCTGGCTTGAGCTATAGCCTTGTGTTCTCTTGCCTTGGCTTGTCTTGTACTTGTATCGTTTATGTTCTTTCTTCAGTTATTGTTTATATGATAATGAGGTATGTGATTGCTAATGGAATAAAATTGGATTGATAAATGGGCTAATATGGATTAGTGAAGTAACTAAGTAGAGAACATGTCCCAAAATTTAATAGAATTTGTTGATATTCTAGTCTTGCAGAATTCCTATATTTGAATCAAATGCCATTCCCCTCAGTGAAAGATTCATTGGTTGGTGAACATATTTAATCTCATTGAGTACTGGATGAGGAGGTTGATCTAGGCATGTTAGATCATCTAAGAAAGAATTAAGGTTTAAATAGAAGAGACCTCAACGAAGTGTTTAAATAGTAGAGACCTAACACCTCATTTAGACATCAATCACTCATACATTCTTCTCTCTCTCTTCATCAGATTAGTTTGTAAAGCTTCGATGGTCTCTATCTCTCTCACATGTGGCAAGGAGGATGATATTCTGGGTAAAAAATTATAGGTTGAATTTCATACTTCAAGACCAGCATTGACCAAGGACATTTTGAGGTGTTTTGACTATGGTTTTGAGGGCAGAATTTTGGTTTCATTAGGCTACAATGACTGGCACATAAATCAAGGATTTTGGAGTTGCTTGATCTATGTTAACTGCAGGCTTGTTTAACCACAGGTTGACCAAGATTGACCAGAGTTCTTATGATTGTTTTTGGTTGACTTTACCAATGTTGGAGGACAAATTTTACTACCTTTGAATGAGCTTCAAAGGAGGTGTTTTTCTATTGTTTTGACTAAAGTCGAATTTCTAGTTAGGGTTGAAGTTTGACTATAGTTGACTACAAAATTTTATAGGGCTGATTTGATTTTGTATTGGTCTAGTCTATTTGACTTTTTCACCGATCTCTCTCTTGAATTATTTAATAATAATATGAATATTTGATCAAATGATTTTCCCGACATTGGGGTTTTCCCTTGGCATTCATCAAATATGGTGTCCTCTTGTCTTGGCTTTTCTTTTGCATTTGTTTTATGTTCTAGCTACATTTATTTTCAATGTGATTAATGGTTAATATGCTTGCTACTGGAAATAATTGGAAATTGTTATTGGGTTGCTAAAGGAAAATTGAAGTAAATTGTGCTAAGCATAGAACATACCATTGTTATCTAAAATTAATAAGATGAATCTACATTGTTGATTAATATAGACAAACATTTTGAAAATGATATTCTCATGTTGCTCATATATTGTGTGTCACAATTATTGTTAGATGCAGGTTTCTTGACAGTAACCACATCTCTAGATGGCAGGTTACTGATCTCTGGTTTCCCATCAATCCCTATCGTATGGGGAACATAGTAGGCCTCTTTATTTAGAGCAAGCTTCTAAAGAGTTTCTAAATCTTAGTCCTCGTCATTAACTCTTCTTTTATATTTGGCTCTACAACTTCCCTTTCTTTTTGTTGCTTCTGAGGATACCCATGCTTCCATTTTCTTTATCACTTTCGGGAAGGTTTTATTATAATCTTCAAATTTTTGAGCCAATTATCCATGTCTTAAGAAACATTTTTCCTAGTTATCTTAAGCCTTTTGATTTTTGCTTGATATTACTTGGTTTTAATCCCACATATAACCAATACCATGGATCTAATACCACTAATATTCCATCTCAAAATTTCTTCCAAACGTCATTGTATATTTTGAGTTTGTTGGTTTTTCTTTAGTGAAAGCCTTTATCAAACATTTTGAGAGTAGATTGATGTAGGAGTATTTTCTTGTTTGTCACACATTAATAAGCAGAAAGAAACAAGAAATTAATTACATGAATAACCCATCTCATAAATAGAAATGATAGGGAAGCCAACATATTACTTTTCCACTAAGAGATGCATGCTACAGCCCTTTAAGGCATTATTTCCCGATTAATGAAAATATAGAAATACATAACAACAAGATATAAATAAGAGCATAGTGAATAAATAATATGTTGGAAAGTGTGCAGCAAGAAATGCTTGTTGAGAATGCAACAAGATGATGGAGCTTAGTGGAAAGGAGTCGCCTTCACTAAGTGGGCCCGCAGGCTATTTTTGGCGCAAGTCTATTTTTAGACATATGGATCATGTCTATGGATTGCAGGTTGCTGTTTATGGATGATTGATCAAGTTGGGAAAATAGATGGACTTCTATTTTTAGATCATAGCGGAGTGACTGCTCAGCTGAGTATTGCTCAGTCAAATATATTAGCTCATAATAATATTAGACTATAAACTTTGTCTTATTCTCTTGGAGCACTTCAGGATGAGCTACGGATGTTGTACATGCAGATCCCAGAAGGAAATACGTGGTTACCTATGGGATGACTAATATTTTCATGCAGGACTCAGTTAGAACTCAAGTGAGTTGAGTTTAGTGGACTGGAGGTGCAGTTGATGGAGTTGTTTTCAGTTTAGCTTTGTTAAACTGGTTGTATTTAGTCTAACTGGCGAATAGACTAGAGATGAGTTGGGTGAATTAGTTATTAATTAATTCACAAGTTATTTACTCATATTACAACTAATGAATACATCAGTTAACTCAGTTGCATGTCAGTGCATGTTCAGTTCAGCAGGGACAGGTGTTAGAGAATCAGATTGCTATCAGTTTTGACTATAGTTGTGCATCATATCTTGCACAATCAGGGGATTGAGTATGCCAATGTGTTTGCCCACATTGTAGCCCACATTGTAGCTTGTGCTCACGTGATTTTGACAAGTAAATATGAGTTTGCTTGAGCCATTATCATTCATTCTCATCAATTCTCATGCAGGTATTGAGCAGCGGAGGCAGGCAAGCAGCGAAGGAGATTTGAGCCAGTGATTGATTCAGATCTGAGCTGTATTGTGTGTAACAGAGGTGGAGATACTTGTGAGAAGTATTATGCTGTGTAATGTTACATGACTCAATCATTAATATACAGATAGTTGGGGTTTTTAGCGAGATGCTTTCCCCGGGATACATACTGTGTTAATGTGTGAATGCTCTTGATGTTTTATTGTTATTGATGCTGCTATATTGATGATCAACGTAGAGGAGCTTATGTATTGTGTATGTTTTCCGCAATAGTACATGATCAGGATAATCTCCATTGAATATGTGTTAAATTATTCAAAACTTCTACATAATATAGAGGAACTTGGAAGGAAGTGGCTACTAACACAAATGTCAACATAGAGTCATTTTATAAGAATGCTCCATCTCTAGATCGCATAAATATGTTTGCTAGGTACACAGATAATAATCAGACATGTAAATCAAGCCAAATACAATACATATCAGTCCAAAAATATGTTTCCCAACTACATAGGTAATACTCAATGATGTAAATTAGGCCAAATACAATACATATAAGTCCATAAACAAAGAAATTTGTGGTCCCTCAGGTCAATAAATTGCCTGGATAATCAATGTTGGAGATCTTTGTTTGGAGAATTACTTCTAGGAAGTTAGTGGCCTAGAATTGTAGCTTCACATCAACTCCTTTCACAACGGATTCATCCCACTAGTTGGAATAAATATGGCCTCAATGTTTAGTCCCAAATTATGAAGATGATTTTTGGCACTAATCCCTGGAATTGCAAGATAGCTCAGCTCTCTCGTAAGTTAAGAAACATGATCTTTAACACTACAACTCTCATAGGCACCTTGAGATCTATACATTAGATCTAGGAATAATAAGCAACTTCTTCCTTGATTGCACAACTCAGACCTTTGAGATACTATAACCTTCTAACTCAACTTATAATCATGATATCGAAGCTTCTTGCAAACAAATACTATTAGATCTTTGGGAAGTAAGCAAATCAAATCCTCTATGGTGGCATATGATGTCCACTGGAGAAGGAGAGGTCTAGATAGGGTGGCAAGGGGACCACTAAAACAATATAGAGAGAGTTTTGCCTAAAACCCTCAAAATAGAAACTCGCTCGTAGACAATAGAAGAAGGTACAAAGTTAGTATTCTTTGCCTAAAACCATCAAAATAGAGGTACATAGAAACATGCATTGAAGATGACTGGGGAACATAGCTAAAACATAATATCTCAAAATTTCTCATATGTTGTTTAAAGTTGATGTTCTCTTTAGAGTGGCAGTAGTCAATGAACTCAGAGAAGCAAACAAAGCACATAGGGGCAACACTCAATCATATGCTTAGCAATGATAATGGAAATCAATTTAGAGAAGTCTACCATAGACATGTATCACAATAGTGATGATAGAGAGGAAATGGATTCATGCTTTATTGCCTTACAAGTTAAAAATTTTGAAATTTCTATAGAGCCTTGTGTTTCCACCTAAAAGAGATTGACTCCTCAAATTATGATTTTTTAAAATGATAGAGAAAATATCTATTGGTTGTGCAAAATGAGAATATCCAAAGGAGTCACACTAATATTAATCGAGATTTTCAATGACATAAGTTTATTAGGTGACAATGACATGTGTTCTTAAAAGGAATCTACAATAAAAAAGTAAAACAATAAAATATATATATATATAAAATCATAAACTCTATTTCAGATATCTATGGGCAAGAAATAGAGATAAAGTAGATATTCACCTAGTAAAACTAGAATAAGATCGTAACACCCAAGAAATGAGGATATTGGGCACTGAAGGTAATGCCCTATTTTTTAAATAATCTTGCCACAAAAGGAGTCTATAGCATCATTTCCATATAAGGCATGTGGTAATCAGTTATGATAAATCAATATATTGATCCTGAGTATACTGGGCCTAAAATTGATTCCAAACCTATCTAAATCATAGCAAGTTGCACTAGTGTGCATCATTTCCATTTCAAATCATGAAAAGACCAAATTTCATGGGCCAAATGCATCCCTTCCTTGCCAAATTCAAAATGGAATCGAACTTCGAATCACATACTCCACTGGCTCAAAATCCCTGTGGCTGAAGGGTTCGATGGAGTCGGTGCAGACAATGGTACCGACTTCAAAATCTTTGTGGCCAAAGGGTTGTATGGGATCGATGCATACAGTGAGGATGAACCTACTACTTTGACCATAGGTGATGTAAATGTATGCATCAAATTCATAGGTGTTGTATGGAATCAACGCAGACAGTGAGGATGAACCAGCTACTTCGGCCATAGTTGATGAAAATGTATGCATCAAAGCCATAGCTATGCAAGAACTAGGAATTAATGTCATTGTAAATCTACTATTTCTCAATACAAATATTAAACCCAAGAACAAGAGCTAAATTAAATTATAGTTTGGACATCTAAACAATTCAGATTTCACAAAAGCTCTACACCTTTAAAAAATTTCTTGACCAATTTTCTCTTTTGATTAATAATAATAATAATATATTTCTTATTCTAATAGTAATAATATAATAATAATAACAATATATTTTTTATTCTAATAATAATAACATTATAATAAGAGGGTTGTATGGCCTTCACAATGGAAAACAAAATCCTTAGTCTCTAAAAAAATTTCTCAATTTAAATGAATAACGTTTCAAACCACCACACATATTTTATCTAAAATATATTTAACCTTTAGTTATGTTATGGGTGCTATTTGAATAGGGCTTCAAACCACCACACATATTTGATCTAAAATATATTTAACCTTTAGGTATGTTAGGGGTGCTATTTGAAGGATTTGTATGCCATAGTTGTGTCTTGGTCCTCTAAATTTAGCCTCAATATCATTAGGAGGAATTTTGCACCATGTATGGCACTTGGAGCCTTAACCATGGTCAAGGAAGCATCATAAGGTGTTTGGGTCATATTTGAATCTTTGCATGATCAATCTTGTTGAAGAAGTATTTTAATTCACACACAAGACATCTCTAGGGAATGTTTGGCCTCTATGGGGGATGTTTATCTCCATCGGTATGGTTTACATTATAAGAATGGGTCTTAGGGAATGTACTATCTCAAGGGGAGGAGAAAATAAGGCCTTAGGCCCCAAATATAGCTTCTATAATTCAAGGAACATGAAGTAACCCTGAAACAACCATATAGATACTTTCTAAGGGATATTACGGCTTCAACTTGCATATGGGAGCCATGGCATGTTATTGTACATAAATAGCCACAAGAACAGTTAGTATGTATGGTTTTGTAATAAAAATGTGTGCACATTTTAAAAATCTGAATGTGCTATTAGATTTTGTGCACATTTTTGTAATGCATGTATCTTTAGAATTATTTATAAAATAATATGGCTTTAGAGTAATTTAGATTTATATTAATCAACTAAGTTTAAATGAACATACATTGAATTCAAAGTAATAAAATCATTTTCTTTATTAATCTAGTGAAATAATCAACCATCATATGTAACAACACCACAAAAACCACACAACAAATAGTTTGTTGTGTCTCTAAGAATATGTGAGGAACAAATTCCTATTAAGCCTTAAAACACTTCTATATCAGTAACTCTCTTTCTTGTCTCACCTTCTAAAGGTAGTATAAAATTATTATACAAAAGTTATACTCTATATTGTAGAAAATTGTTATAATTTTAACATTATAAATGCATTCATAGACCCATTTAAGGGGGCCATTGAATACATCTACCTAAATTTTAACTTTGCAAACGAATTTCTAAATTTTAACATTGTACATGGATTCAGAGACTCCGTTGTCGCTAAATTTCAACATTGTAGTTGGATCTAGAGACACCCTTCTCTGAATCCATCCACAATGTTAAAATTTAGTGAAATGTAATGAACTTCATAATAAAAATTGCAATTTTCTATTTTCAAAGTGACACAATTAAAAATGACTAGCATAAATGACCAATACATATACATGTTGTACTTATTATATGTTATTGTATCGTCAAAGTGTTTCAACTATGTGATCACATTCAAGTCATACCAATATTCACAGTAGTCTTGTTGGTCCCACACTTAGTCAACTTTCATAAATTCCCCAGTAACCTAGCCTCATTCAGCCTTCCTCAACTATGCACTGCGCAGTTCCAACCCTCAAGTTTCATCATTTTCCCTTGACACTTCTCAATGCACAATTTCTTCTTCCCAAGACTATTGTGCTACGTGGTTCTAGCGCTCAAGCCCGACCTTGCCTCTCGGAATCGTACAATTCATCCTCCCACCCTGGCCTTAACTACACATTGCATGGTCTCTAGTCTCAAGCTCATCCTTAAGCTTATAAACTGTGCAAATGTGCAATGGCCCACTGTTACCAGGAATAGTGTCCACTCGGAGCTGTTATTCCCACTAAGAATTGCAGTTATCTTAGAAACAAACAAGTAAAGTCTACTTTCACTTTCCTTTATGAAAATAGATAAGAGTGGAACAAAGGAGACCAACCTTAGTCTTGCGCTTGGTTTCCTTGTTTGATTCCTCTCCTTCCTCATAGATCTTTGTCACTTCTTCTTCATCTACCCAGCTTCAAAGAGCACCTGTGGAATCAAAGAAACATACTACTATCGAAGAACAGAGATCTATATTCATAAATAACACAGGACTAGATATGTGTTA